>ARYC01008870.1:0-28598 GCA_000711775.1 Oxytricha trifallax
ATCAAAGCTACAGCTCTCTAATAAGTTGCTAGAGAGAAACTTCTTCTTTTGTGTTCTTGCAACTCTGAAACCTGAGTATTTAAATGAAGTTATTTAAGAAGCTCATAAGAAACGCTACAGCATCTCTCCTGAAGAAAAAGAGAAGCAAGGTATTAAAATAAGTGATACCTGGCTGTAGGAACTTTAAAAGCATCCTTTGATTTCAAGTAAGCTTAGTCTTCTAACTTTATAGAAAAACCTGCTACTGCTATTTACTTGATGAAAGAGCGCAGCAAATTAAACAGAGAGAGAAAGTCTCAAGTAAAACATGAATTGAGTAAGAAGAGGCTCTTCAAAGATTTATAAAAGCCAGAAGAGATGAACATAGATGCGGGAGCTGGCACTAAGAAAAGAAACATAGGCCCAAGCAAGCCTTAAGAGGAAGAAAAGAAAGAGAAGCCAAATCCCTTTACGGGCAATTTAATATGTGAACTTATTCATTCATTTAAATCTAAAACTTATTTATATACACAAAATCTTACTTCTCTTGCGCATACTTTAGCTTTCTCATCGCTGACTCTCTTAGCAGCACTCTTAATAAAATCTACTGTATCTATTTTTATATCATGCATCAGATGGTAGAGCAGCAATTTCTTATAATGACCTTTCAATACCCCAATATAATTCAATTCCATTGAACTGAGGACTGTAAGGAACATTAAATACAGGTGTAATGTTTAGCCTTTCATATTCCTTTCTTGAGTGTTTAGTTTTATGAACTGACAAGTTATCAACGAATAAAATAATAAGTAAAAATCGTAGAATTTACCAATTTTTAGAAATAAATATTCAATTTAAATCAAACTTAATTAGAACTCTATACTTTCATTTGTTATTTTATTAAATCTATTTGCATGAGCTCTAAATAATAAAAATTTATGAGGAAATTAAAGTGAACCTTGACTCCGTGACTATAAATGAACTCTGAAATTATGGAATAACTACTCAAGAAATCTAAGTTCAATGCGTCTGAGAAGTTAGTACTCGGTTAGAACTTAGGGCAAACGCTCCAGCTAGAAGAAAAAATGAACATTGTGGAAACTTGCTTTGACTAAATAGTGAACTCTGTGATCACGTCAATGCCTGATCTCGAAGTACTCTTCGCTTGCTTGAAGTGAATGCCAAAATACTCCAAAGTTAAGATGAGAGATGTTACTTATTACAACTAAATGCTTCATTAAGACGAGGATCATTTCGCTAGAAACCTAAACACGCTACAACCATACTTAGTCAATGCAGTTCAACAGACTTTATGAACCAATCAATGGATTCGGCCATCTTGCCATCAGTTGCAAACTTTTACCAAATAATCTTAGAAAATAAATTCAACTCCTAAACAACTGCAACCAAATATAAGTAAAAAAAATAAGGATTTAATAGCAAAAACTATCTAAGATAAAGTGACATAAAGTTTCAAGTAAATGATGGAATAGGTCCAATTTTTCTCAAACAACTTTAGTTTAATACTGCTGGGCAGTCTATACTCTTCTCCCAATTAATGATAGATGTCAAAGATAGATTCTTCACACTCAAGATCTTTTGCAAGTAGTAACTTCCACAATTTTTGGAGAGAGTTAATTTAATTGAAACACATATCTGGAGGTGTGGCCGTAATCACACAAGGCAAAGATTAATTTAATCGACCATCAATAAGGAAGAATTAACAGCAATATTAAAGTGTCAAGGAACCGAGATAGTGAGACTGCAGTCTCTATCGCTATACGAGAGATTGGAGTTAGCATGCTCTATAAAGCACATTCTCATCCATTTAGGGTCTCTCATTTTAGGCTGTGTGTAAGGGGGAGCCTAGTGATAAAAAATGTTATTTTTCTCAGTTCGCTCCCCCCTTGGAGTTTAAAGGTTATTTGTATTTGAGTTAATTTGATGATAATAATTAAAATAAAATGAAACTCATCAATGAGCGTGCATTTAATGCTTTCATAACTCCTTAAAACATTTACTTTCTTAGATATGGTACTTTTAACATAACTGATAGCGTAAAACCAGTCTGAACTCTTAGATTTCTTGAATAAAGTCTCAAAATTTCAAGATATAAAATTTCAAAATTAGTTTAGCAATATTAATCATAGTAAACTTCAACATTTCTGAAGTTTGCAATTCGGCCTAAGAAGTTTACATAAGAACACATTAACTTTATAATTAACAGTGATGTTTTAGTTGAATGGTCATCATATTCTTTAAAAGAAAGATGCGCTTTGTTTAATAAACAATTTCCAGATAAAACCATTTCCCCATAATAATTGCGCCGAATTTACATGCAAAATAAAATAAAATACAAGTAGATTTACTTGCGACCAAAGATTGAAAATCTTGGTTCTGATGATTAGGTAATTTAAGTTACAGACCTCATGCAAAAAGTCTAATTTTTAGATGAAGCAAATTATGAGATAATTTTTATCGATGAAGCAATATTCTCATAAAAGCTAATTAAAACCAAATCATGGCGAGGTATTTATTAGAAGTACTAAATGCAAGATAAAAGGCAATTTCTCAAAACAATAGCAATAGTAGCAGGTATTTCAAGTAACTATGGAATGATCACATGGAGAGTTCGGGATAAATCCATTAGAAAGCCTGATTTCAAAAATTTTATTTTGAGAATTTAATAATAGATGCAAGATAGAAAAATTGCATTCTTCTTAGATAACTTAAGAATGCATCACTCAAGGGATTTTAAATTTTACTGCTAAGAATAATAGATTCCAATAATTTACAATGTACCTTATATGCCCTATCTCAACCCTATTGAAAATATGTGGGCTCTCTTAAAAAATAAGTACCAAAAGATTGTCACTAATCAGATAGTCGAAAATCAGTATAAGACAAGTAGACAAATATTAAAGTAGTCTGTTTAGCAATTATTAAATTAATATATAATTAATATTGCATAATCAGGATTACAAAAATTATTAATTAATTATTGAATAGTTTAATAAATCATGAATCAAATAT
This sequence comes from Oxytricha trifallax, assembly GCA_000711775.1. Taxonomy (NCBI): domain Eukaryota; phylum Ciliophora; class Spirotrichea; order Sporadotrichida; family Oxytrichidae; genus Oxytricha; species Oxytricha trifallax. The sequence continues at coordinate 3,013 of ARYC01008870.1, forward strand.
TAAAGTGCATCTTTTCTTCACCTCCATGGGTGCCGAAATATTCTTCTTCTTATTGGGGTTTTTATTATTATTCTTCAAACATTATTTCAGTCTTTGGTTTTTATCTAGTAAATGGATTATATTAACCTCTCTCCAAGTGTTTTCTTTTAAACTCTTCATTCAAATCCGCTTGTTTATTGCTTTTCTTTGCTTATACTAGCTTTTCTGTCTTGCATCAAATAGATAGACTTTCCACGTTTTTCTAAATATTAAGTTAAAATTAAAATAATTTACTAGATTAGTAAGGAAATTGGTTTAGTATATTTGCCCATTCTTAAGTAGCCATGATAGTTTAAGTTTTTGCTGGGTTTTCAAGCAAGCCGAATCTTTATTAATTACAATCCTAAATCATTTCTTGCAATTTTTCAGGCCTTATTGTTGACATTAATCCAAAGAAAAAGTCTCGTTCAATTTTACATTTCTATTTCTTTTCTTTAAATTCAGGCATGAACAATCTAAATTCTTGATCTTGCATCATAAAGTCAAGTAAATTCTTCAAAGAAAGCTCTTAATATTTAGGAATATTAACTTAGTTAATATCAGATGCTTTAAGAACCTTTTCTCTCCTTTTATAATTTATCGTAAGAAATCTATTCTTGTTGCTTCCATAGATGGAAGAAAATAGCCGCCTATATTAAATTATTAGAAGTAGTTTTTTACATTGAAACACAAGATAGTCATAAATATCTTTCTTAGATTTGAATTTATTAATTAACTCATCTGGAGTTAGTAGGATTGTATCCTCGTTGAATCTTCTCTTTTAGTTCATTTAATTATTAATTATTATTAGCTTAAAACTAACTAAAATTTTATATAAAAGGATGTTACTATTTTTATTAACAATATATTACTAAATAAGTCATATTTATATAAAGTGATTACAAATAAAATGAAAAGATTCAAGAATCAGATACTTTGAAGATTAATATAAAAAAAGTATTTACTTTTTTAATTATCACTTTTGGAAACATATGTTTTTAAGATGACAACTAATGGAAATTTTTTTATTTAATAATTAATATTATTCAATGAATATTTGAATTTAATCTAAGATAATTTTAAATTAATTTAAAAATATTTCTATTATAATAAAAATACATTTAACAAACATTTTCTTAAACAATAAAATTAAAGTATTCAATGGAAAGTCTTAGTCCTAGAATATCTTGTGACATTTAGCATAGATAAGTTCTTAAAAGATTAAAGAAAAATCAACAAAATGATAAGTTTGATTTACTTTAAGAAACTGCCACTACAAATAGACCCGACTGTAAGAAGTTGAAGATAGACACATTATCGACTCCAGATTGCTTAACTTAATCATAATAATCAACCTAGGCATCTATAAGCGAATAACAACAGTAAATTGCAATTAATAATTAAGTTTAAGAAACTTAACAAGTAGTAATCTAATACATTTAATAAGAAAATCACTAACTCAATTGCAAATATGAGAATTGCAAGTATGTTACAGCAAAAAAGGGTTCTTTGAAAACTCATGTTAAACGAGTTCATAAACAAGGGGCAACATATAGAAGGAAAGTCGATTAAAATGGTGAAATATTATGCAAAATTTGCTAAGAACCTTTCAAGACAAAATATAAATTAGATTAACATTATATATCAGATATACATTAGGATGAAGAATGGGAAATAAAAGGTCTGAATAAATATGAATATATTTCCTATGAAAAATGTTAAAAATTACAAAAATAAAATGAAAGGATCGCAGTTAGAAAAGAAAATCAAAGCACATGGAAAGATGATAAGTAGTAATAAATTAATAATATTAATAAGTTAGAATAACAAAATTTTGAATTTGACTTAAACTTTAATCCAGCTAATTTGAAATTAATTGTACACTGGAAAAGTAAAGCAGAAAAATCAAGTAAATTAAAGACTTGACAATAAAACAAAATTGGATTTAAAGAATAAGACAAAAGTATTTTAGTATTCTACCCTTTCAAGATGCTGGTTTCAAATGTGAGTTATTAATATGAAATAGATAAGTGCTTGACAGTTCTTTTGAGAAATTAATCTTTAAACTTTGTCGGAGTATAAAAACTAATAAAAACTTCTTATAGTAAAAGCCATTTTATTATTGAATAAAGCAACTACCCTCTATCGATGGACTCTCTATTAAGACAGTAGATATTGACTTCAAAGTAAAAATCTTAAATAGCAATTAATCTAATTAATGCGATCAATAATTTGCATAAATTAGGAGTAGTTCATAACAACATCAATCCTTAAAACATAAAATTATCCTAAGATTATTCTGACTTAATAATTACTGATTTTTAGAAAATTAACTTCATAGATGAGAACAGTTTAAACTTGGACCAAGAAGTAGAAAGTCCTTACATGCATCACAATATTAAAAAAATGAAGAGAAATGATGTAGCAAAAGACTATTACAGCTTTGGAATTTTGCTCTACGTTTTACTTTATGGAATTGAGCACTTTGAAGGACTGTTAAAAGTCGAAAATTATTTGCTTCAACTAGAAAATCACTTGTATTACAATACAAGTATACCTGAAGGCAAGATAATCAATGTTTGCGTCCTCAATAAAAATATGTAATCAACAATAAAATTTGATAACATCGTAGAAATTGTAAAAGAAATGAAATTTTAAAGGGAGCTGATCAGATACGAGGTTTTTGGATGGAAGCATGCAAATAAATTTAATTATTGAATTTATAATTAATTTAAATAAAATTTTAGAGCTAAATTTAGTATTATATGAGATTGCAATCTAAAACAGTTTAAGAAAAGAATATTCCTCTTTTAAAATGAATGAATTGATATATAGTATAATATTAAAGATAAATATAAATAGTTTCATTTTATTTTAATTATTATCATCAAATTAACTCAAATAACCTTTAAACTCCAAGGGGGGAGCGAACTGAGAAAAATAACATTTTTTATCACTAGGCTCCCCCTTACACACAGCCTAAAATGAGAGACCTAAATGGATGAGAATGTGCTTTATAGAGCATGCTAACTCCAATCTCTCGTATAGCGATAGAGACTGCAGTCTCACTATCTCGGTTCCTTGACACTTTAATATTGCTGTTAATTCTTCCTTATTGATGGTCGATTAAATTAATCTTTGCCTTGTGTGATTACGGCCACACCTCCAGATATGTGTTTCAATCAAATTAACTCTCTCCAAAAATTGTGGAAGTTACTACTTGCAAAAGATCTTGTGTGTGAAGAATCTATCTTTGACATCTATCATTAATTGGGAGAAGAGTATAGACTGCCCAGCTGTATTAAACTAAAGTTGTTTGAGAAAAATTTTGGACTCCATCATTTACTTGAAACTTTATGTCACTTTATCTTAGATAGTTTTTGCTATTAAATCCTTATTTTTTTTACTTATATTTGGTTGCAGTTGTTTAGGAGTTGAATTTATTTTCTAAGATTATTTGGTAAAAGTTTGCAACTGATGGCAAGATGGCCGAATCCATTGATTGGTTCATAAAGTCTGTTGAACTGCATTGACTAAGTATGGTTGTAGCGTGTTTAGGTTTCTAGCGAAATGATCCTCGTCTTAATGAAGCATTTAGTTGTAATAAGTAACATCTCTCATCTTAACTTTGGAGTATTTTGGCATTCACTTCAAGCAAGCGAAGAGTACTTCGAGATCAGGCATTGACGTGATCACAGAGTTCACTATTTAGTCAAAGCAAGTTTCCACAATGTTCATTTTTTCTTCTAGCTGGAGCGTTTGCCCTAAGTTCTAACCGAGTACTAACTTCTCAGACGCATTGAACTTAGATTTCTTGAGTAGTTATTCCATAATTTCAGAGTTCATTTATAGTCACGGAGTCAAGGTTCACTTTAATTTCCTCATAAATTTTTATTATTTAGAGCTCATGCAAATAGATTTAATAAAATAACAAATGAAAGTATAGAGTTCTAATTAAGTTTGATTTAAATTGAATATTTATTTCTAAAAATTGGTAAATTCTACGATTTTTACTTAATCTCTTAGTCAGCATACTTATCTCTGAGTTATTGTAAGAACTTGATATATTATTCAGTCTTTATAGAACGAGAGTGAATAACATAAGTCTCGAGGCCACTATCTTCACTTATTCCACCAAGAATTGCATGAGTTTAAACCTTAACTTTTTAATCATATACTTCTATGTTGCTGTACCTCTTATACTAAGACCTTGATATAAAGGTATTTGAATGTAAATACTGCCTCATCAGCGTGTATGAACTTTATATTATGCTCTTAAGACCTCTGCATTTAATCGAATATATATTTTAAATTAGTCTTTTAAAATGGAACATTAAAGTCAATCACTCTCTTAATGCGATTGACTGTCTTTTAAGATAATTCCGTTCTTTTTATATATGTTAGCTATCGATTAAGCAGATATGTGAAGCTCAGGAAATTGGCGATGAAACATCACAGCCCTCTAGGCTAGAGAGAAATGAGCCCAGTATTTAAGAGTCTTATCATTAATAAGATATTCGATATGATGTGCTGCTAAAATTTTACGGGTCTCTTAGGCTTAGAATTAAGATGCTATCTTTTTAAATTCAATGCTAATAGACAGTGAGACCTCACAGTTAATGGAGATTTATGGAGTAGCCTTGCTATAGACGTATAATTCAGAACAGACTTGAGTTATTCGCTATATTCATCACATCCATATCGCAACTTAAACAATAAATCTATATACTCACTGTCATAAACTGACCCCAAACCTCTCATATATTCACTTAAAATACTAATATTTTAACATTAAACCCCTTCATAAACCCTATTAAAACCCTAATAAAGTATGCACTAATAGTCTACTTTATTCAATCAAAAACTCAATCAAACTACTGAAAGGGTTTTGGGGTTTTGAATAAGCAAGTCTTAGGAGAAACTGACGATTATTTTCGATATCAAAGACACATCCAGACATTGAATCTTTTTCAAATGGCCTTCTAGGATCTATAAGATGCTTTGTTTAAGAATATTTGCAATGTAATTACATCTATGACTCTAAATTCAGCAGCTGCCATTCTATACGATTTTTAATAAAACAATTTTTCCTTTCAAATATTTTCTGAGATTGGAAAATAGCTGTGTTTGTCTGATTAGTAAATGCTGTTTCCAGCTCAAAACTTGAAACCCCCTTCTTTAAAAGGCTTCATTTTTGTGACTCAAAATGTAAGTATGTTTAGGAATTTCTCTAATCTATTAACAATTTAAAATTCGGCCCATTAGCAATTTGCTCAGGGACTAACCAATTTAAGACTTTAAAAAATCCATAAACAAAATATAAAAGGAAAAAAGATTTAGATATTAATAGACTTTAAGTTAATGAGAAAAGTTTTTATTATATTAACAATAATTAATTAAAAATAGTTTTAATAAAATATGTATAGATTAGTAGGATTTTGTTAAATTAAACGATTGCTAACATCTTTTCAAAGTTAGCTCTGAAAGATCTAGTTTTACGATTGCTCGAAAGCAGTGTACGATTATGTTCCATTTTGATAATATTATCTTATTATTACTAAAATCAAAGAATCTGATTAAATATTAACCATCGTAGATTTACATTCTAATTTTAACACTGCTATTATTTTCAAATAAGAATCAATACTTGGTATACGAGACCACTACTATATTTGATGAGCACTTGAAAACTCACTCTAAAACATCATTAGTTTATAATAAGTACACAACTGATAACTTAATCAAACTGCTAGGATCATGTAATAGCTTCGAAAATGATTCAAAAACAGTTATGGCTTTGTATTTTTCTTTTTTAAACATAAATTAATGAATGCATTAATTACAGAGATAGATCCAAATAGTCAACCAGAAAAACTCTAAAAGCAAGAGTAAATTTAAGACTCAGCACCCAGCTAACCAGCTAAAAAAGCAGCGTATGATCCTTATGGTTATGGCGATGACGATGACTCTGAAAGCAGCGAAGAAATAGATATTTTTGGTAATTCCACGAAAAAGGATAAGTATAAACCTTTGAAAAAGAAGCAAGAATAAGTTGTTGTCAAATAGCCTGAAGAACCCTTGAAACATTAATTACTACTTAAAATGATTCAGTTTGATGAGAAGTCTCATTAGCAAAAGCAATATCAAGAACTCTGGAGAGTAGAATTACCCATGTCTTTTAAGAAAAAAGAATACAAATGTAGGTATAACACAGAGTTCATATCGTTTATGATTAATGACGGGCCTTCAAATGATTTGTACATTTACTTGTATGATTTGACTTCAAATAAATACATCGGTTTCGTTAATACAACTGAGATAATGGGCTACAAATAAGAGATTTCTCAAATTGACTATGTTTTGACAAAAGGCAGTGCCAAAGGTAGTATAACACTGTACTCTTATAATTAATTAATGTTTTAACTCATAAATAATATTCTAATAAGATTCCCTCTATTTGATTTCATAAAGTGCGAGAGATGGTTAACCTGGAAAATGGTCGCTCATTAGAAAGTAAGAAATAATTCCAAGAATATCATAATAATTTTAGGTATGAGAATGTAGTTAACATTGAGAAGTCTTAAATAAGAACCTCTTAAATTTATGAGTCTCCTTGGAGACGTCTCATTATTGTGATAAACAATCACCATTTGGATATTAAGGATAAATTTATTGAGTACAGAGATGACTTGCAAAAGACAGAGCAAGTGAGCGTCGTCAAATCTGCTCTTCATTAATTATTCACGAATTAACAGAGTAAATTACACTAATTTTATCATACATATAGAATCTTTTGCCCTGCATGATCCAAGACTATTAAAAGCCCTCTTCGTGAAAGGATATATGCCTATTGTCTTAAAAATTATGGTGAAACTGTAAATTGCTTTATAAAACACCCCTGGACTGATATCAGAATTCCTAGACTTTGACTTAGAGCAAATAATTACTGAGATTTAAGAATTATAAATACAAAAGACAAGTTAAGGTTAGGGCTCAAAGAAGCAAGAAACATCCTAATCATTGTTTGATGATTACTACGGTGGATTTGGCGAACCAAAAAAAGATGAGAAACCAAATGAAAAGAAAGATGAAAAAGAACAAACTAATTGTAAGCCAACTTCATGTAATTTTATTGTTTTATTTAGAGCAATTGGAAATACAGTTTGAAAATGGCTACAAAGATATGATAGTCTCGATTAGAACCTTTGGCAAAGATAAATTAGGGTTGGATGACGATCAGAAAAGAGAGTATATAGAATTTGCAAAGAGATTCAAGCAACTGTATAAAAAAGAATTCTTCTCTGATGACCTTACTTCTATCCTCATAAGAAAAGTCTTTGTAAAGTATTCAATATATAATATGAATTTACTTGGAAACTGAGGAAGTGGAATTGAAGAAGTGGATAAGAAATAACAAGATAAAATGTCAGCTCTCCCTTTAATGTCATGAACTTATCTATAAATTGCAAAGATTTTTTATGTTTAATCAATATTTATTATAGAACTCAGGACCTAACCAGCAGCATCTAAAGCTAACATTTCACTCTGAATTAATGGACTTCTCTAGAGGCAGCTTTAGTCTTCACTCATAAAACCAAGATGTAATAGTGAATGAATTACAGAACAGATTTGACTTCGATAACAACCTAAACTATGAAATGATGAAAAAGCTTTGCATACCTGTATGGCTGAAGGACATCCCAAAACTAAAGCTTTTAGTTGAGAAAGTTGCCAAATGCGAGTATAAAAATGCAGGTGATGATTTTAATAAGTCTAGTAGAGCTGAAAAAACTGCACTTTGGTATGTTTTAATTGGCAAAAAGAACATGCTATGCACTCTATATAAGACTGAGGCGTAACAGAAAAAAGTGTATGAATTCTTGCTTTAAGACTTCGCATTGCCTAAGATCAAAACGATGGCTTCTAAAAATGCAATGGCACTTATGAGTAAAAAGAATCACATTTAGCCAGATTTATTTAAATTTTAAAAGTATGATTAGTTAAGTAATGTTTTATTAATTAATTGATAGTTATTTTATCCTTTAATTATATATTTAACTTAATTTTTTAAATAATTCATAAATTTTTATAAAAATATATTTGTTTGAATATTTTTAATAATACATAGTTTGTCTTAATTTTATCTTATTCTAGCTTGCGCATTTTTCTTATTAGCTGGTAACTTAAAAGATGCTCTTTAAGTGGCATTGGATAGACTTTCAGACCCTGTACTTGCAGTTCTCATTGTTATAATAGTCTTGAATTAATAATTAAATTATTTTGAATTTGTTATAGATTAATGGATGAAGAAAATTCTCAATTGTTGATGGATGTCTATTAAAAGCACTACGTTGATAGAGGAGAGAAAATAAATTTAATTATCTTGTTGTTAAATCAATTTTATTAAAATGGGGGATCCTTATCTATAAAACATAGGAAGATGGCAAAGAAAAGAATTCTTAAAATCAGTGAATTTGTTCTCCCTTGATACCAGCAAATAAAACAATATTCAATACATTTTGAAGAGTGATGCTCATGACTTCAATCTATTTTATTCAACAAAGCAAAAAGAACAGATTATTAAGTAGGAAGAAGCAACTGAGTATGTACCATTCTTGAGTGGCTATGATTACTATGCTTTGGATTTCATAAAGGAACTCAAAAAGAATACTAATTCAAAACTAAAAAACATTTCCGAATAATATCTAAATTTATTTGGAGTTTGAATTATTATTTTTCAAGCAAATTTAATTTACTCCTTGCATTTTTGTTTACATACACTTCTAGATTATTTTAATCTTTGATTTTTAATTTTCACAATTTCCAATGATTCCATTTAAAGTATTTCAAAATATAATATTTTCTTTCAATTCTTAATTTTTTATCGTTCATATATATTAAAGTTATACTTTTAAATAAGTAATAATTAAGATATAATTTATAAAGATTTAAATAGTAAAAAAAATAAAAAGTTAATTTTTTCCAATCAAAAAAAGAATTTTTTAAACATAAGATGCACCTGTTTTTCTCTAAAATATTTAATCTACATTATTAAAGCTAGTTTTTTAATAATTTGATTAGTTTATAAATAATTTTACAGGAAAAAAATTAGCATTTATTATCAGCATTAAATAATTTTATATAAGTATCCTAAATTGTCATAACACTTACATTCTATCAAATGATAACAAATTTTAAAAATAATTTATTAGATAAACTCAGAATGAATATTTTAATATGATTATAAATTAAATGAAGAATGAGAATTTTAAGTCTCTTAAATAAATCAAATATAATTTTATAGTGGAATGATTAAAATCATTCCTTCTACCAATAAATTATATATTATTGAGAGAAATTCATGTTTTTAATGTGAAAAGATATAACTAAATTTTAATTTTTGATTAATTTACATCTATTATAAATCCAGAAGACTTACAATGCTTCATCAAACTTTGATAGCGGAGGGGGAGATTCAATATTTGATGATTTCTATGGCGGTCCTTAAAAAACTTAAAACTAACAAAAATCCCAAGTAGACTAATCTCCAGTTGAAAATAAGCTAATTATTGACGAATCCAAGATTCTTGAGATAGTGAGTTTTGAAACATCTCAGCGAGGATATTCCCTGGTTTCACTTATTTCATTGACAGAAAACAGTGAGTTCATTTAGAAAATGGATAAAAAGTACAAATAATTACTAGCAAATGCATTGCTCACTGATGTCATTTAGAGTTTGATGCATGGAGAATATGGATAAATCTCGAAATTAAGTAAAAGTATAGAGCTGCTTGCAGAGAAGTTAGAAATTGACAAAAAGGAGAGCAAAGAATTTATAAGAAAACAGTTAAAACATATTGAAAACTTGAACTTAATTATTGGGTATTTGATTGATGAAGGCAAAGAAGGAGTTATGTACAAAGTTGAGTAAGAAGCCTTAAAATAAATGAATTTCATTAATTCTATGGCTGATTTTCCATTTATCACTGATGGAGGTTAATTAACTATTTATATAAGAAAAGATTCTAATAAACGGATAAGCTTTCTGAATTAAGTAATGCTTATATTTTAATAGTGAATCAATATTTAAAAGGAGGTTATATGGATAAGAGAGGCTTTAACATTCCTAAAATGGTGGATTTCCTAGAAAACTTAGTTGAAAGTTACATGCTAGTAGATTACTAAAAATCAATAGCGACACCAAGACAGAGTACTCTTGTGTAATAAAAGTCAAAAACTCAAAAGAAATCAGCCTTTGACTTTGCAGATGAAGATGAGGATAATAACCAAATGGACGAAAATAAGGGATAAGTTGAACCTAAAATGTAATTAAAATTATTGTTTAACACATTTTCTTTAGGATGGATATTCATCACCATAATTTACCAAGAAAGTTGACAGCTTTACATGCAGATTTTGAAGTATAGCTTTAAGATGCAAGCACAAAGTAATATTATCAAATTTTATTAGCAATGCTTGTAGGATTCGTACTACGTTGATCATCTATATATCTCTTGTTCAATTATGCTTTATTTCAAAGAAATTTGGCATGGTTAAGTCACTTCTCTATGACATAAGAAATATATTAAGCAAGAAAATTACTGAAGGTAACTTCAACAGTTAAGAGATCAATTTGCAAAAGCTAAAAACAAAGATTCAGAAGTTTATTAATTATAGAGTATAGTTTATCTAGTAATCTTAATTATAAATACCAGCTACTAAAGAATGATTAAGATCACTCCTAATAAGAAGATCTCTAATATTAGCAGGTAGGTGCTGCTTTTGATAAGCCTACCAAAGAATAGGAAGAATAGCTTAAATAAAAGAACAAAATCAACTAGTTCATTAAATTACATTATGCTTTTAAGTTCATAATTCTTACTATAAATATATGTAATTTAATTTCATTCTTCTATGGTTGAGATTCATTATATCTCACAACATGTTTCAGCTGGTTGACTATCAGTTTGAGAAGAGTCAAATAAGAAGTTTGATAGATTTGAGACCATCAATTATTAAGACCAGACCCTTGAATGAAGCAATTGAGATTATCTTAAATCCCAGATTAATGTCAGGGGAGATGCTTAAGAAATTCAATAACATGCATAGAATACTTGAAAATGTTACAACTTACTATTTTGAGAATTTATTGAATTTGTAAGAAAGGGAGATAATAGTCAATGAACTTAAGAAAATATAAGGAAGTGTAAGTCTATCTATTATTTAATCCTTGATATAGAAATTCGAGCAAATAGAAACAGAGAACCTAGATTTAAGCAAACTTTTCAACAACGAAACTAAATTCAGTTAATTTGCTCAATACTTTGACCTGGGTGGTTTCATTAAACATTTGAGAGATCATGAACTCAGTTTGATTTATCACACGAACAATGATTACAGTGTAAAGACAATATAAAGAACTCAAGAGCTCTTCGAGAGTGGAATTGATATATTCAGAATGAAGAATGAGTCAGTTGGTGGATTCGCATTTGATAATTGTGATATGGACTTAGTCTCATTGGCCATGCAAAACAAGGGAACTAGAGAGATACGATTTTTGAATATTTTTTCTATAGATTTATAGATACCAGTTAGAAAAGCACTGCTTTACAGAAATAGATTGAATAAAGGGCATCAGGTGCTTGATGAAGAATACAACACATGGCAGGAATGCCTTAAAAGATATGATAAAGTTTCTCAAGAACATGAAAACCTAAAAGCTTCCAATGAGCCAATCATTGCCATAGTTGACAAGCTATATAGTTACAAGACTGTTAACTATACTAAAAAGTTGAGAGTAAGTTATAATTAAGGATATATTTATATTTTTAGAGAAAAAGAGGAACATTCTTAATTATTTGAAAATATTATTTTAATTAAAAAAGATAATTAATCTATGTTGGTAAATAAACATATTCGCATTTTATGTAAAAAATTAAAAAAGAAAAATAGGATAAATTGTTGCTCATACTAATAAAAATGTATATTCCAAAAATATATAAAAAAGGTATTTTATTAAAAAATAAATTCCAGAAAGCTCTGCACTAGTTAGAAAAGTGCAAAAAACAATTATAAAAGTTACATGATATATTTTTAGTTTTTAGATTTTAGTAAAGCTTATTTTTGATAGGTAGAGTTTCTATTATTTAATTCATTTAACTTATTTTATTATTTATCTTCATTATTAAATTAGACATTTTCTAATTTGTTCATAAGTATCTAATAATTGTTTGATTTAAATTTTTATATTTAAAAGCTTCTTATTAAATTAGTGATTGTTTTTGGATTATGAGATGAATCCTCCAGAAACCTGGTGTGGATTGAGATCAAACGAATATTTAAAGCCTATTTATAATTGCACATTTAAATATTATTTAATTTTAAAGCCCCGCACAGCTTATGATATAAGTCATGAGGAATATGCTGCTTGCGTTGATTCCCACCCATATCTACCACTCTATGTGACAGGTAACTCAAAGGGGTACATGAGTTTATGGGCTTTCAATTAAAACGAAGACAGAGCTTTAGATCACTGGGAAACTGAACATCAACTTGATCCTAAAAACATAAATCAAAAGAAGGCTACTCTCAAGAAAATTTAATTCAGCAACTACGGAGATAAGGTCGCCTCTCTTAATATGGAAGGTAGCATTTACATGCATAAAGTTGATAATTAAGAATCATCAAGGGTTTAACCTATCTATTAACTCAAGAAATAGAAAGAACTCAAGTTTAATCATAAACCAGAAAATGCTAATATGCAAATAATTTTATAATAAATTCTTAAATGATTTCGTGATTCTAAATTATGATAGTGTTCTCTCCATGACATCATTAAAGCCAAGACATCTTTGGATTTATATTTCAATTATAATTTGTATTTATATTATATAGATTTATGATACACTCATTGGCAGTAGACATGGGTTAGTGATGGAGTCAAACAATGGTGGAAACATTATGCAAGCTTTAAGAAAGAGAAACTAAATTATGATGTTCAATGAAAAACCTGGCCAAATGAACATACTAGATCTCAAAATGAATAAGTTGGTTGCAAGTTTTTTATTAATATTATGCTACTGAATTTAGAAGTATTTAGCTCCACAGCGATGAACTTACATCTTTATTTTTATTATTAATAATCAGTGACTATGAATGAAACAGAAAATACCCTAGTTGCTGGCTTCAGAGTAATTTTATTCAAATATTTTTACCCATTATTTAGGATGGAATCGTAAAGATCTACAATGCAGACAAGGAGTATGAACTTAGAGAGCAATTCATGGCTTTCACCGCTTCAAGCAACAAGAAAGGATCAGTCACTCAAGTTAAGTTTCACCCAACAAATTAATAAAAATTATATTCATATATTAAATGGAGCTTTATTCGGATCATCAGTCACTGGTAATTTCAAGATACTAAGAACTAAATTATGAGATACAAACATAGCTCACCAAAATAATTATTACTCTTTTAATCAGTTTATTATAAACAAATTAACTAAATAATAGCATAGTAAGTTTTATTAGTCAACTGCAAATTAAAATTGAAATATAGAAAAATAAACGCTTATATTTTAAATAGGATAAAATAAACTATTTAAGTAAATATTCAATTTTAATATTAAATTCAAAATAACCTTATTAATATTCCATATTTCTTATAGAAATTTGATTCTCATTAAACTTAAAATTTTAACATTTAAAATATATAATTGAAATTTGGCAATATTTGATAATCTATAATAAAAATGAGCAAGTTATATCAAATATAGTTAATTTTATTAAAACATTATAGAATTAATTTTGAAAAAGAAAAGTATTTCGAATTAAGATAGTTATTAGTGAAAGATTTTGTTTTTAAAATACAAAAGGGTATTATTTGCTTTGAAATATATTATTTGTTTATTTAGATTTTTCTATGAAATTAGCACTTATGATTAAAATAATTGTATTTATTTGAGATTAGAAATAATATATTAAAATACAGATAAAGATTATTATTATAATTTATCTTGATCGAAGTATGAAATCTTAATAATATCAACAGACAAGGTCAATGACTAATATTAATTCTGAAACTTTGATACATGCAGGAGATGTCAGCACTTAACACGTAATAATGATGATTGATAAAGGAATCAAGAAAAATATTCGATAAATAAACACTAAACAAGGAAGAATGGCCAGGAAAATATACCTTAAAATTAGATTTATAAGGCATCTTCTTGTTTTTAATATATATATCTATAATTTTTAATGATATTAGTTTATTTTTATTATTTACTTTATTTTAAATGAATTGTTTTTGCTCTAATCGTCATTTCTTTTGTTGATAAACCTGACTGGTGTATGAGAGACCCTGTATTGAAATATTGTAGAAATACATTTGAATTTGGAAAATTAATTTTAATTAAAATAAATATAATTCAAAATCGTGGCAGTTAAAGTTGGCCAATTTGAACGATCTTGGGCTCATTCGATAGAGAATTCAAAATAAGCTGAACTTTATTAATGGCGGTACTATTTTATCGCATCCCTGGAGCGAGATAACTTCAATTTAATTAAACTTTTCTAAATTCATTAATTTATACTCCCACATTTAATTGAAGTTATCTCGCTCCAGGGATGCGATAAAATAGTACCGCCATTAGTAAAGTCCAGCTAATTTTGAATTCTCTATCGAATGAGCCCAAGATCGTTCAAATTGGCCAACTTTAACTGCCACGATTTTGATTTATTATTAATTTAATTATAATTAATTTTCCAAATTCAAATGTATTTCTACAATATTCAAAAAATTGTGATATGTCTAAGAACACTCTAATACCAAATTCAAGAATCACCTAAAATTAATATCAATAAAATAAGATTGCATCAATAAAAAATTATTATACTTAGATCCATTTATTTCAAAAATTCTATAATTATTCATCTTAGCTGCGTTGCTATAAATTTAAATTTATATTAATTTTAGATTGCTAGCATTTCAATGTTTAATTATTTAAAAGTACTTCAGTATTTCATTAAAACTAAACTAATAATTATTTATATATGTTTGAAAAGGATGTACTTGATTCCAACTCCATCATCACTTAAATATCTCAAAGTGCAAGCCTTTCTGACAATAATAAGTTTCTTTGATATAATATTGACTAAAAATCATTTTAAATAATTATAATTTATCAATTATGATTATTTATATACGCAATAGTAAGCTTTTGTGTGGAGTCTTATCCATTTCCATGGGTAACAGCAGCTGCTAGAAATGTTATAGTTGTAATTTTAGTTAAATTAGTAAGAGATACCTGGAGACGTTTTATTTATGTAGTTATTGACTCTATTCAAATGGTCCTGTTTATCATACTTTACATCTCGATAATTAATTAATTTCATGTAATTTACATATCAATCTAAGTAAAAGTCAAATTTATATCTTATTCTATTCGTTCTTGGGGATGAGACTATTTCAAGGGACAGTGGAGGGTGTTCAGTATTTCTCAACTTTCGTTGATTCCTGCTTCAACATGCTTGTATTGCTAACAACCAGCAACTTCCCTGATATCATGCTGCCTGCTTATGAGTAATCAAGAATTTACTGCTTGTTCTTTATTTCATATCTCCTAATTGGATTATTTCTAAATTAAAATGAATTTTATAATAACACTAATATTTCTGATTCTGAACTTACTGATGGCAGTGTTTTATAACAATTATTAACGCAGACAACAATCAGCCCTTGTTAAATTTGTGAATTAAAGAAACCAATATTTAGACAAAAAATTTGATGAATTGGATAAAGAAAGAAAAGGCTTTTTAAATAAGTAAGAAACCTATGAGATGTTCAAGTAAACTTTACTATTCATCTTTAGTAATACTTATATAATTTAATCTAAGTTTAGATTCACATGCTTGATGTGCAGGAGGATAGTGTGAATATTAAGATGGAGCATTTCGATCACATGTTTTATCTCTTGGACACTGTTACTGATAGTAAGAATGATATGTTTATATTTAATATATCAATAATTTTGAATTAATGAGGGTAAAATACAAAAGACCGACTTCATGAAAATATTTGAAGTCTATGAGCTATGGAAATATGAATACAATTAATCAACATTTTTCGATTAGAGAACTGATATGTACTAAAATGGAAGAACTTCATTTAGAAGTGCCTTTTATACCAAATTAAGAGCTAAACCTTTCAAACTTAAAAAAATGAGGAAATTAATAGTTTAAATTTATTATAAAAAAACATAAATATCTTAGTATTAAATTCAAATAATAAGATATAATTCTTATATTCAAACGATAAAATATAAAGAATTATATTGGAAGTAATTAATACTAATTGCCAATATATTAATAATAAGTATAATATATTTATAAAAGAATAATTACTAATAAAAAATTAAAGTACTATAGCAACTATATTAAAAATGTTAGAAGACTATGACATGGATGATCTACTAATTAGATATTTCTAATAAATATTAGCCAGGAATATTGCAATATAATTACTCGTGTTAATTGTGAAATCTTTTTATCTATAAAACATTAATTATTTTAACTCCAAATTATCTCCTATTTTAAATAGAATATTTTACTCCCAAAAATTAAATATAAATAAGTTAAATAAGTTTATGGTTAGATCTTTAGAATACGAATACATAATGAATTTTATTGGAATTTTATAATTTATGGAGTTGGCTTTTAGAGACACTTTCTATTCAGTGAATAATAATCAAATAAATATATGGTTTATTGTTTAGATTTCTATAAATATGCTGTTCTTTTTTTATTAAAATTTGTTATATTATTCATGGTGTGTGATATTTAATTAATTAATTCTTAGCTACTTTGATTTTGGACTGGATATTTCTGGGTTTATTTCGATCCTATTATAAACATCCAAGAGTATTTGTGGAGACAATTTGCTTATTTATTTCGATAATGGCTATTGTTTAATATGTTACCTTCTAAAACTAGCCACCTCTGCCAGATGAAGTTTACACTGAGAACTACTATGACTTCACTTTCAAATTTGATGTAATTAAAATATATGAGACAGTAGTGATTGTCAGGTAGCTCAGACTTTCTATATATTTATATGAAATAAAATCATTCAGGATTATTGTGTAAGCACTTAAAACTCTACTTGTTCCGTTTTCTTCCTTGTTAAGCGTCCAAATCTTTAATATTAAGTTTTTATAATAATAACTATAAGAATCTCCATTTACTACGTATATGCTCTTATAGGGTAGTTTATATTTGGAGGTAAAATAACTTGGGAAACTTAAGAAATAAGAAATAACGAGAGCACCCCAGATAGATATGCACTTAATAATTTCAATGATATGATTAGTTCCTTTGTCACTCTATTATTAATAAATCTTTATAAATAAATATATTAAACAATTATTGTTTAATCTATTTGAGTTAATGGTGGTGAATAACTGGTATATAACAACAGAAATGTATGTAAACATCTACAACGAAAACAAATTTGTGTTGATATACTTCGTCACTTTTTATAACTGGGGTGTTCTAGTTGGTTTAAACATTATCGTGGCTTTTGCCATAGATATGTATGGAAGTATAGAAAGACTGGATAAACAAAAATAAGAACATGAGGACAAACTGCATAAATTGGCTGTTGATATTAAACAGCAGAGGAAGAGACAGAATGTCAGTGACAGAGTTACTATACAAGAGGAAACATAAGGAGAGGAAGGGAGTAGCATTGATTTAGTAAAGCAAGAGGAGTCTAAGAATGTAAGTTATGAAGATAAAATATCAAGTGATGAATCCATAGTATATCAAGAAAATGCATTCTCTGTAACAAATAGAAATAATTGATAGTATTTATTGTAATAATAATTAAAACCAGCATCCTTTAAACCAATATTTTAAAACATAGAAAAATAATCAATATTATCCATTACTAACTGCTTTCGAAAAGGTTTATTTATTATTTGTAAAAAATAAATATAAATAAAACGAACTTTATATTTGTCAATATATATAATAGTAAAATAATTAACATAGAAATGTCTAATTAAAACAACAACAACAAATCTTAAACTATAATTATTAGATAATTTACAATAAATATTATACTTTTTAATTGTAATCTATAATGCAATATATTACTTATATGTATCTTGTCTGTTCATTATGCAGGAAGTTCCTGATGAACAAGTACTTTCCCTGGCTTTGGACAAACTTGTCATGGCACTCTGCGCTGCAAGTCACAGTCCCACAGGCAGCACACACTGTCGTGTTCTTATGGCCCACAGTCTTGTTACCACAGGGGCATCGAGTTTTATCGAAGTCTAATAGTGTCCTATATCCTGCAATTTAATTTATTTGTAAGTAGTTTTATGTAAAAATTATATAAATTATATTTTGTATTATTTAGTGCATTAAATACCTCATTTTTTTCATCTCTTGGTGGCTCCATAACGCTAAATATATCAAATCCCCAGTCGATTGTATGATTTTAATCGCTGTGCTCATTTGCACACAGATAGCACATACCTGCTTCACATGACATGCACATTTCAAGTGCCTTCACATTAGGGAACTTTTTAGGGTCATGCACCTAGCAGTCTGAAATATTTTAAGCCACTGATTTAGGAATATTTGGCTTGGGAATTGGATTAATAGGTATTTCACTATGACTGTGATTATGGTCGGGATCTGTACAATTATGACTATGAGTATGGCTTTAACCTTCTTTCATATTTGTTTATTAGTTAATTGTTGGTTATTAAAGAGGAACTGCAGACTATGCAGATTTAGAATTCTTAAAGAAGATCTGACCCAATCTTTTCATTTTTAAATTTGTATTTTTAAATCTTTACTAATATATTAATATATAAATTATTTTTATTATTTATTCAAATGAGATGCTGAATAATTACTTTCAAAATCTTATATCCAACTTTTTGGTATATATTAATGAAAAGTTATTAAATTAAAGATTAATTACTTAACTTAATTATCTCACTTTGAAAAAGGGCTTGTTCTACAGAAATCAAAGCAATTTAACCTTTTATGATTAGGCACTATAAAAATATTTATACATCTATTGTTTGACTTACTTGTGATACAATCGTTGCATGAGCAATGACATTCATTATTAAAACCTAATTTATGCATAGTTTTAGTGTCTAAGACAAGTCTGCTTCTACATTTATAGAAACAATTGTGAACAGGATGTGGACTGATTATATTACAATGTTCGCATTCGCACATGCACAGTTTTTCCAAATTGTTTTGGAAGAATGGATCATCGTCAGTTTTTACTTGCTGATAAAATCATTTAAATATTTACCAAATACTTACCTCAACCATTCCATCTAAAGTCTCTTTCATTGGTTAACCATATTGCCTAAACCCTCTCTGTAGCCAAATAGTATTCCTATAAGGTCCTAATGGCTTATAATGATTTTTTGTACTAACATAAATATGATAGGATAATTAAATGGTTAATTTAAAAAGATGAACTTTAAATACTTGTTTTCCTTTTTTCAATTTGACTTATTACTACTTTATGCAGTCATATTACTACTTCCCATATTGATTTATTGCATCTTCTCTTCAATTTCCTTTTTGTCCTTTTCTGGCATCAAGTATTAACAATTAGTATATAATTAGAAAAATTTCGAATTTTATTTGTGTATTTCATTGATTGCTTATCTGCAATCATTCTAGTCTCATAGACTTGCTCCTCAGTAACTTCTCTTAGAACTCTGACGAATGGTGGAATTTCAATTTGTTGAGCTTCTTTGGTAGTTTCAATTCTCATAATTGAGAAGGGGAATCCCTTCAGATTAATGAAAGTATCAACTATGAAGTATTGTTGCTCATAGATAAAGCATTCATGGTAACAACTTGAAAGTTATAAGAACTATTAACTTTAAGAATATCAATGCAGCATTATATTAATGGAGAACTGCGAAGCCAAATTTATTATTGATGAGTAAAAAAATAATAGAGAAATTCTTCTCAGAAATGAATGTCAACAGAGGATAAATAGATAGTCAAGATCATTTTCAAGTAAATTAAAAAATAAATCTCAACAAGAAGCTAATAATTTTTGTAAATAAGTTTAATATACTTAGTGATTTGTTCAATAATTCTATGATTGTCTGAGCAATTAATTTTTAATTAAATAAAATATTCAAGTTTATAAACTCACATACAAATTGAGTAATTAATAATTGAGCTTTTTAATGACTTTCTTCTTGTTATCTTTTTGATCTAGCAACTCAATATACTCTCTTGCTGTAATTTGTCTTTTTCTCACAATTCTTTCGTTGTTTTGGACTGTCTTAGTCTCATGATAATAAATGAATGAATCGTTTTTACCAATTATTACATATAAATTTAACTTATGCTTAAAATAAAAATATAAAAATTAACCAATCTTTCTTGCTACATTATCGATTTGTTCATCAGCAGTGTAAAGTAAGAATGTCTCTTCAATATTGAAGTATTCCTTTTTGACGTTTCTGGGCACTGAAATATCATAATTGTTCTTATCAGCAATAAGCAAGAATTTCTTGATAAATGTTGAGGGAGATGGTAGACCAATGAATTTTAGAACAGTCTCCAAACAACTATCAATTTTTTATTGGAAAGAGGAGTAGTTGTTTTAAATGATGCTGAAATGTGGATGACCCACCCATGCGTTATTATAAGAAAGATATTTTTTGTAAGGTAAAATGAAGTGGAGTGTAATTTTAAACATACAATAATTAGCTTTTAATCAAGTTCCTTCGCTGACTGTATGTCTTCATATCTTGCTTCATTATTAGTCATAGTGTAAAATTCTGGTGCACCTTAGGCTGCTGTAACTAAATGAATAACTGCTTCATATCTTCTATCTCTAAGTTACATAGTACTCCAACCTGTTTCATCTAAGATAGCCTACCATACAGTTTCCTCTGTATATGCTGATCCATCCATAACTCCTCTATCGCAGAGTATGATTGTTGGTTAATCACTTGACATGGCTATTTGAATGAAGTTGTCTTCTAAAGACATTTACAATTTCATCAAATTAATTTAGAATCTGACTGCATTTGCCAAGGTCATTTTTGGAGTTTCAATAAAAGCGCCACCTTTCATGAGAATAGTAGCTGCTTCTGGGACTTGTAATCAGTCAAAATAAGATAAAAATCTGAAATATTTATATTCTTAAAATACATAGAAATTATAAATAAATCATTCTCCAAACATAATTATAATTATTTATTAGAAATTCATTTGATTTTTATATTATTATATTAAATATGGGCTCAAGTGATAAATATTTTATTTTTACTACTTGAGCCCATTTTTTATATAATTAAAATATATATATTTAAATCTTAAAATTTTTATTTTTATTTTTTATTTAAAATGTAATTACTTTTTTATCAAAATTAAATGAGATTTATTCATAGTTTTATATTTTAAGCAAATAGTTTGAATTATACATTAAAATTGTTTATTTTTTAAGATATAATACTTATTATTGAAATTTAATTTAAAAAGACTCATGTTAGTAAATAGGAATAAATTAAACTTAAATTTAATCAAAAGTAAACTTCATTTCAGTTTCCTATAATTAATTAATGTACTTAAAGATATAAATTAAAAATTCTAATATATTTAATTGGCTTAAGTTGCAAAAATAAATATGTTTAAATTCATAAATTCATAATAAAATAAAATTCTTTCATAAATTACAAATATTTCAAACATAAAATGTTAAAAACGTTTAAAGTTAGTATATTATATATTTCTTTGTATTTAAGGATTTCTTTATTGACGATTTTTATACTATTTTAACTAAATACTTTGAAACCCATTTACTAAAGTACCACCGAAAGTGTAGCTAACGCAGTAGTTTTGCCTGCACAGGGTCCTCCTGTCAAACAAATTAATTATAAATGATGAATGCCTAATAAATTCTAGTGATTGGATGTTTACTATCCTTGATAGCCTTTCTTGAATCAAGCTCTTGACCTCTTTGACTTGCATTTCGTTTAAGTCCTAGTTCTTCATGTTGACTAGTCTGTGCTTGCAATTTTGAATTATTTCTGCCTCTCTTCATGACACGTTCTACTCTTTCGATTTCTTCATTCATTGTAGCCAACTTATCCCCAAGTGGATCATTTATAGAAACTTGTCTTTTTCTTGTACCTGATGAGCTCACACTAAGGTGATTATATATAAATCAATATTAATATATAATTACAATTTTCATTTAAATTGATTACCATCTGGTTACTGCTGAGAGCCATGCGCATTACTTTTCTTTTTCTCGACTGCTTTAATTTCAATTTCCTTTAATTTAGTCTACTTTTCTTGTTATTTCTTTAATCTCTATTTAAGTTTTTGTTCTTTGAGAACTAATTGCTCACGATTTGAAAAGTATTTAAGCACTTAGAGACCTATGAATCCCATACTCATCAAAATAGTCAGATAGAACCACATTGTATTGAACAAATAAATACACTAGTAACTTTATTTATCTATGAAAAAATTCTGGAATAATAACTAATATAAATAATTTATATATTAAGCTATATTATTCTAAGGGATATTTTATTAAGAAGCTAACAGCGCAGCTTATTTTAATTGTTCCTCCATTAACAATAAATCCGCAATATGCAATAAATAAATAATTATTACAATTTATTTTCATATTGATTATATAATAGTATAATTGATGTGAAAATACCCAACTACACTAAAATTAAATTTACATCATATTTAAAATCAACTAATTTAAGAGATGTGACTTAATTTTTTATTTTTTTAAATTTATACATTTTTATTGGAAAAAGTTGTCACTGTTCTTTTACTTCTTTAATTTTATTTGTTTTCAATAATCTGTTAATTGTTGTTTTTTTTATATTTAATTTCACTGCTAATGTTTATTTTTGGAAGTGAAATACTAGTTTATGTTAGTATTGTTGATTAAAGCTTTCTTCAAGCCATAACTTACTTGTTTTTACTGATTATCTGTATTTTTCTCTAATTTGTATAATTGTGGGTTTTCCTTAATGATTCTTAGAGGACTTTTAGAAGGGTTTCTTTCTTCATATGCTTGGTAAGTTTGTTGATTGATTCTGCTATTAATTTAATCGTAATGCTGAAAATCAGATTGTTTAGTAAAATGGTTTTGATTAGCTAAATTTGACTAATTATCAAATAAACTAGTCAAATTGTTTGGTGTTTAATTTAGGTGATCTTACTAATTTGTCATGGCTGAATTTAAGAAGCTGTTTGTATTCTAACGCTTTCTACTTTCATAAACTCCTATAGCCATATTTAATAACATAAATTAGGATAAACAAGTATCAATTTTTACATTATATATAATTCATATAAAATTATGAAGCTTTATAATCTTAAAAGAAACTTGCAATAAATTACTTTTAAAAAAAAACATTTCTAAAACTAATCTTATTTTTTATGTATAT
This sequence comes from Oxytricha trifallax, assembly GCA_000711775.1. NCBI lineage: Eukaryota > Ciliophora > Spirotrichea > Sporadotrichida > Oxytrichidae > Oxytricha > Oxytricha trifallax. Next base: position 26,516 of record ARYC01008870.1, read on the forward strand.
GGTGTTTAAGGAGATGATAAGTTATTATTGAGAAAGCTGTTTAAATAAGACTTCTTTTTGAGAGTAGGGATTATAGAGTTTTATTCAGATGAGATGCTCATAAATTCTTCAACTTAATTAATTTATGATTAATTTTCTTACTTTTTTAATGGTTCAAACTACTTTGGAGTTTTGTACTTTGCAGACTTATCTTTATTAACATCATATTATTAAATTAATTAAGTTTGTTACTTGATTCAATTATTAAATACAATTGTAATTAACAATTGTATTGCAATAAAACCAAACAATTTAATTGGTTTTTATAAAAATATTTATTATTAGTGGATTTAAAAATAAATTTTTAATATTTTAATGGAATCCTAATATATACATATTTATTATCATAATATTCAAATAATGAATATTAATGTTATTTTAATACTGATTTAATTGAGATTTATCATGATAAATTAAAATATATATTTTTCAAAATCAATTTTTTTTTAGATTAATATATAAATCATATTATCCATTTTAAATATGTAATAATTAATCCCTAATGTATTCTTTTTTTATTTGGAATGTTAACAACTTCTAAAGCTAATCTAATTAACATAATGGTAAAATATTTTATATATTTCTATTTACAAAGATTGAATATACTGAACTAAAATACCAAGATTTACAAATAAATAAAAGAATGTCTACAATTAAAGTAAAAATTAAAATATTACATATCCGAATATTTATTACTCAATCATCTATAAAAATTTAGTGTTAACACCAAAGCAGAGCATTATAATTTTTTTAATCTATATGAAACTTAATACAATTAACAACTATCAACTTGTTTAAAGCGTTAATATATTATATTAGTTTTATAATTTAAAAATTAAATACGGACATAAGCATTTTATTATAATTTGCTTAAGTTTATGAAATTTAAATCTGTTATATTCTTATGCAAGAGGTTTATTTTTATAATACCAAAATAAATGAAGTAATCGTTAATTATATATAATTATTTTATTTTCCAAATTAGCTTAACTAAGAATTTCGATATATAGTTTCAAACGAATAAAACAAAGAATAAGATAAATAATTTTGAGGGTTATAATACTGTGATTTGTTGTGAGAATAAATAAAAATTTAAGTTCTAAAATACAAAATCTTTAGTTGGCAGAATGTTTGAGTTTTAATTTGTATATTGCATAGTTGTATTGTAATAAAACACTATTTTTTATTTATTAAAAAAATTAATAAATTCATTATAAAATAAAAGTAAATTGAAAATATTTAATACATTTTATATTGTCTTAATTGAAAAAGAGTATTAATTTAAATACAATATAAAATAAGTTTATTAACTCATAAGCAATGAATCTTATTTACCTTATGATTAGTACATTTGAGTATTCTAGCTATAAAGTCCAATCCTATTAAAGTTATTAATCTCAATGCCACCACGAGCGTTATTACTATTGGTATAACATTCTTCTTTGTCATATTTAAGTTCAACAATGGAATCTTAATTTGAAATGTTGTTCTCATAAGTTTAATCAGAATTTTTTCTTTTTTTAAGCATATTTTATGTTTTCATTTTGAACTAAACATAAATTTACAATCCTTAGATTTAATTATTATTAACCAAAGTTTAATGATTCTCTTGCTTAATTTTAAATTTTTCTTCTCTTTTGTTCTTCTGACCAAAGGATAACTTCTGATTATTATTGGCATCACTAAAAAAAATATAACTATCCTTTCTAGTCAATAATTAAAGTGGCTGATATCCTTCGATAATCTATCTAATTGACTCAATTCTTTATTGTTTTTCTTAAAGTGCTTGTTTTTCTTAGATTATAGTTTCAAAGCTTTTAAAGGAGTCAGGGTCTACTTTACATGCAGATATTTGAATAGCCAATTAAGGTTCTTGAACCACTCCAAAGTACTCTATAACTATAGAGTCACTTATGTTGTCTGGTAATTCATTTAGGTATTTCTGTTTCTTATTTTCCATGTCAAAAACTACTTAGTATTTAAAAGTCAGCTCTGCTCTTTGAAAGTCTTGCATGTAATTTTATCTAATTGGAATGTTTTTGCC
>ARYC01008871.1:0-19946 GCA_000711775.1 Oxytricha trifallax
ATGCTCTATAATAGTAAATGGTCAACTGCTCTCTCGTATAAAAGGCTCCCTCAAATTCTGAAAGGAAAGATTCTGTAGGTTTTATTGATAAAAAAGTTTAAAATCCTTATGAGATTAAGGTATTTTTCGGTATATCTACAAATACTTGTCTCTTGTGTCAAAAATATAAGATTCAAAATCCGCACTACAAAGTTGCTAATCGTTTAATGCTCTATAATAGTAAATGGTCAACTGCTCTCTCGTATAAAAGGCTCCCTCAAATTTTGAAAGGAAAGATTCTGTAGGTTTTGATTGAAAAAAGTGTAAAATCCTTATGAGATTAAGGTATTTTTAGGTAGATCTACAAATACTTGTCTCTTGTGTCAAAAATATAAGATTCAAAATCCGCACTACAGAGTTGCTCATCGTTTAATGCTCTATAATTGTAAATGGTCAAATGCTCTCTCGTTTAAAAGGCTCCCTCAATTTTTGAAAGGAAAGATTCTGTAGGTTTTATTGATAAAAAAGTTTAAAATCCTTATGAGATTAAGGTATTTTTAGGTAGATCTAAAAATACTTGTCTCTTGTGTCAAACATATAAGATTCAAAATCCGCACTACAAAGTTGCTAATCGTTTAATGCTCTATAATAGTAAATGGTCAACTGCTCTCTCGTATAAAAGGCTCCCTCAAATTTTGAATGAAAAAATTCTGTAGGTTTTGATTACAAAGAGTTGAAATTCTTTATGAGATTTAGGTATTTTCAGGTAGATCTAAAAATACCTGTATCTTTTATCAAAAATATAAGATTACTAATGCGCACTACAAACTTGCTAATCGTTTAATGCTCGATAATTGTAAATGGTCAAATGCTATTTTGTATAAAAGGCTTCCTTAATTTTTGAAACTAAAGATTCTTTAGTTTTTGATAAAATTGATATAGTATTGGTGCTTTCTTTAACTTATTTTAATTGGTACTAAATTAATTGTGCCAAAACTTAATTAGTACCTAGTTTTAAATTAAATGATTTTTTAATGGAAATGTTCCAAAATTATTCAAAACCTAATTGGCACCATTACCAACCTTAATATATTCTCAGTTGGTACCAAAATTAAAAATATTAAGCATAAAATTAGAAAATTTATAATTATAAACTAAGTAAATATATTGTCTCACACTTAAGAATCAATCTATGCTGTTGCAGTGCCATCTCCTATCAAGAGTTACTTTATCTAGAGAGGTTGTAAGAGCTTAATAATAGAAATTGAAAAAATAAATTTTAACATGTCTTCTTTATTAAATCGCAAACCAGTCTCTCTTTGCTGTATAAAATCTTTTCTAACTTTTGGCTAAACTGAGAAGCCTGAGATCATCTACATTGAAATGGAACCAGAGCTTAAAGCTCTTGAGTTTGAATCAGAGGTATTTGTTCTATAAATAAATATTTGGAAGCAGATAGCAGAATTGGGTATTTAAACTCTAATCGAAGATTTTGAGGAGTTAAAAGAACAGCTCCCAGTAGAAAAGATTAAAGCATTTTAATGTGATGAATGCTAAAATTTCTTCTCAACTGATTCTAGCTTGAAGAAGCACATCAAATAAATACACTCTGGTAGATCTAAAATCTATTTCAAGCATGATAAAGTCGATGGCAGGTATTAATGCACAACTTGTATGAAGTCCTATGTCCATTCAGCAAAAGTGAAGAAACATATGCAAAAGCATCACTTAAGCGAGTTCTTAATTCAAGATAAAGAAACTTAAAAGCTTATACCTGCCAAGAGAAAATCAAATACTTTTGAGTCATAAAGAGATTAACAGGAGAGACTCAAGAGATAGATATTGCATGAATTGATGAATCAAACGGTAGGCAACACTATATTAGCATGCTTCTAAGCCAAAGCTCTGAACATACCTGAATTAAATGCAATTGATATTACCAGTTGTATTGATAACTATTTAAAATTTAGCGTTCCTGCAAAACCAAAACTCATTGTAATTGATGATTATGCATACAAGATATATCCCCACAGCTATCTACTTAAGAATGAGCAGTACCAAAATGAGTTTGCTAACAAATATATGATTCTAAGAGATATGGTGTCATTTTAAGCTTTGGTTATATCGCATTAAGGCTTAAGAAATATGAAATGACTCTGAGAGATTATCTAAATCATAACAGATACCCAGATGATTTGAATGATATACTATTAGATATGATATAGGGTATAAAGGAATTGCATGAACTTAGATATGTTCATAGAGATTTGATGCCTGAAAATGTTATGATAAACCTCTGCCCTTTAGAAGTAGTTGTTATAGATTTCAATAGAGCATTGAGATAAGAGATAGTAACCTTAGCAAATGTTCTTGGGACACCTGGATACTTCCCAATCAGAGAGAAATGGACTAATGGCTCTGTTTAGCGGGATGTATGGACAATCGGAGCTATTATATCAGAGAGTGATATGTAAAGTATGGCTTACTTTGGTACAAAGTATTAAAAATAATCAATCAGTTAAGCTTAGAAGCATATTAAGTAAGAAAATGCATGCAAGGAAATAAAAAATATAGTAGAGATGATAATAATTAGTGCTCCCTCCTATCCAAGGTAAACATTGGATGACTTAATTGTGCCACTTAAGAGAGCAAGATTCCAGAGGTATAAAAAGACAAGCAAATAAAATTCGTTTGAATTAAATGACATAATATTCATAAAATATACATTAAATTCACATAAAACATGCGTTTTCTCTACTAACTCTAATAAGACCCCAACTATACCCTTCAAATCAAAGCTTTTATAAACCTCACTAAGGGGTTTTGGGGTTGTGAATCAAATAAAGATTTCAATGAACTTTAAAAGTTAAAATTCAAGTAGGCAAGGCATTCATTCTCATACCCCTTCTAAAATTTAATTTAACTAGCAAACAAGTCAGCCATCTTCACCTCGTCTTAGGCCCTCTGCTTAAATAAACATTAATGTTAAAAATACTTTCTAAAATGAAGAGATAGAGAAGAGAATGAGAAAGGCTCCAAGAATTTACTTTTTAGATTAGGAACACAGAGAACTTGATTTGAAAGAATTTAAGCCCAAAATGTCATAAGTCAGGATTTAAAGTGCCAAGAAAGCGCAAGTTTAGTAGCAGTTGTTTTAAGATTTCGTTACTTCAGATTAAACAACCGACTATAGTTTCATAAAGTTTTATTAATTTTAAGTTCTACACTTAAAACGGCAAGACAATTTTTTTCAGCAAAACACTTGAACGATAATTTGATTCCAAATCAAGCTATGATGATAAATAGACAATAAATCCTATCTTATAAAACTAGAATCTAAAATGATTAATTATATGCAAATTAAGCGCTGACTCATTTAAGTGGAAGACAATACTAATTGAATAAAATTGAACAGTAGAGACTAAAGAGGTAGAGAAAGGGTTATGTGTTGAAAGGTACAAATCAAGTTGTACAGGGAGCTTTTGTTAGTTTAGATTAAAACTTGAAGTAGTTTGAATCAACAGGAAGGTTATTATCTATATCTTATTTATGTATTACGGTTGTATAAAGAGATTAATTTTAAGGTTAAAGCCCCTATAAGATGTTGATGGTCTTTGCATAGACATTCAGTAAAAATAATTAAGCTCAACTAAAGATTAAAACGCGTTGATAAAACTAAAGTAGAGACCTAAAACTGCCTAACTAAGTGATCCTGCGTATAAATATAAAGGGAAATAAGCTCGGGAATATTTAATGAGCAATAATTAAGGCACTTCAAATCCTCACTCTAAATTAGGGTCCTAAAGAGGAAGTATCATTATGAATGGTAAGGATGTTAAAGAGTACAATCAAAAATACTTTATTTTAGTTTAGATTCATTTTAATCATGATTATTGAATGAATTGTATAGAGTAGATTGAAATGCTTCTTTCTTTCACTAATTTATTATTTTTTAAATGTTCAAAGACCATTGACTTCAAGGAGAGACTCCACTTAAAGTTAAACACTTTTGCTTTAAAGCACAAACCTACCAATTAACTTCAACATCACAATGAAAAAGAAATTAAAAGAAAGGCAGACATCCCCAAAGGCATTTATTTAAGTTGAAGGAAAGAAAGTCACAGAAAACTAAAAAGATTTTTTGTGAGAATTAAATAAAGAATTGATTTCTTTAATTTTAGATAAAGTATAGATTGACTTAATATAAAGAAATTTAACATAATATTTGTAGGTAAATCAGATAAAGATGACTAAAATATTATTTGATATTTAAGGAAATCTATTAATCTTAATTAATATTTTTAAGGCTAATCTCATATTAAATTGTAGCACATCATTTCCAACTCTTTAGATTATAACTCAATCCTAATAGAGGCCTTAATGCAGAAGTATTTCACCTAATTAGCATCTTACACACAATCATAAATTTCTTTGAGTTCTTTGTCAGCAACATTTTAATAAGATAAGAAGCAATTCTTGAATTCATTTTCATATTGCAAAAATTTATTTGTAACTTTATCATTAATTTTCTCTTCCTCTTGTTCCTCATAATTTCTGTTAAATTTCTTAAACATGTCGAAATGTTAGCAGATTTAAATTTGCTGTTATTTGTCGTTATCAAATGGAAATAATTCAATCATCAGAATTTTATACCCTAAAAAATAGATTTATAGCAGATTACATAGATGACTATGATTTTTAATTAAAATATTTGTTAGTACCTAGTGATGCAAATAGTTTAACAATAGCTCTTCTAGCTTCTTTAGTTCCAAATTACTTGCTGCTCATTTGATTAAGTTCCAGTAAACTTTAAAATTTAAAGAATAATAAAAAAATCTTACTAATTTGAGTGCTTCATTTACAAATCATTTTCTAAATCCAGAATCAAATTCCTAATTGATTTTGCCTATTGTTGTTGGGGGGCGAGGAAGTTTCCTGCACGCTTTAATATTTTTATGTTAAATTTAATAAATTTGACATAAATTAACAAAATTAATATTTTTTTACCAATTAAATATTAAGAACATATCGCTCATCAATGAAGTAATTAAAGAAAATATAGTATAACATTATAAAGGCATGGTAAGAACAAGAAAAATTCAATCAGAATTTCAATAAAAATGGATAAAATATTTGGAATTACTATAACAAAACCTATAATATTAGATGAAAAATGTCAGAGTTGTTGGAATCTGAAGAGAGATATTGACTATAGATTAAAAAATTAAAGTATAATTAAATGTTGAAATTAGTCCTGAAGTTAGTTGATAGTTTTAATAAAGATTAATTTAATTAAAAAAATAAATTTAAAAAATTTAAAAGAGTGCAGGAAACTTCCCTAAAAATTTTTTTTTATCATAAACCGGTGCAGGAAACTTCCCCCCCCGAATTGTTTATTAATAATAATACTACCTATGCTTAAAGAATGTTTAGATCTAGCCCTATTTTCTTGGATTATTCAAATTTAAGTTGGTCTTTAAAAGTTAATTAGTGTGATTAATTTGTGTAAGAGTTTAAATACAATTATGGAATATCCATAAATTTACCGAGATTAACAAATTGTTTATGCATAAATTTCTACAAAAAAATTCTAAATTAATCTAACTTTCAAATAAATTGGTGAAATACATGAATTCTTAAAATTACTTAATTATTAAAATACCTTGTTTATTCAAAAAACGGATATAATTTCTATTTTTCAAGCTACTCATTAATTTAGTGGGAAAAAGATTTAAATAAGGTTTCCAATTTTAAGGTGGTTTATTAAGGGAAAAGATATGATTTAAAATAATATTATTCAGTTATAACATGTTTTATAAATGCAGATTTTCCAGATGAAGGCGGTCCAATTATCAATACTATATCTATAAAGGTTAAGTTTATGATAAAATAACGATACTTTTACTGTCCTTAAACTCTTCTAAATATTCTAAAATCTGCTTAATCTCATCTTGATCTATAGAAGCTTATCCTTTAAATATCTCAATTGCTTTTTAGTAATTAGTAAAATCCGGAATCTGAGCTTTTTTCCCTATTTTATGTGCGTCTTTTTAGAAATTAGGTACAAACATTTCCTCGGGTGTGAAGAATTTAATGCCAGTATTATAATTATCCTAAAGTTAAACATAAATCGCTAAAATATTTAATGCCGATGTTGATTGCAAATTTGAGGTCAGTATCTCTGGGGTCGGCTGCTCTTCCTGCACAGTCCCCCACAAAAAATGAACTTCCTAAGTCAATCAAATTTCCCTTTTGTTATTCTTGTTCTTCAAAAACCTTCCAGAAGCTTAAGCTGGGCTTGCGATAGTAGTCTAAACTGGTGCTCACATAAACTTCTAAGGGTACTTATATCTACAAGAAATAAATTCTATAAAGTTAATAAATTACCTGCTGCTGGATTTAATAAAATAAATCACATTTATAAATATTTACTAAGGATTTTGATCATTTTTCTTGTAAAACTAAATGCATCATTTAGTCCCTTGCTGAAAGCTATTTGCTAGGTAAATAAAACTAATTTAAAGCCCTAATTATACAATTCCCTTAGTTTATCTGGGACTGTTTTATACATTATTGCTTGATTTCTTTTATTTTTCAAATATGTATTATTATTATTTTTAATAATTAGTTTTATCGTATTATATTACCCAGTCATCTTCAATCAGAATATTTTTTTCATCTTTAGCTTTAATCAAAGTAGAATCCTATACAAAATATAATAAATATATAATAATTAGGTTACCAAGTCAAGTCCAGCAATCTTCAAAGTTTTATCATTATTTTTATGAATATTATGATCCAAATTTTCATAATCCTTGTAAAAGTTAGATAAATCTATATACAGTACAGTCTTTCTCAAGTATTGATATAAATTACTATTAAAATGTAATTAAATATATTTATTAAAGCAGATTATTAATTGAATTGATATAGATTTTTGATTTAATCATCAGAAAGCAGAATATTATGAACTTTTACTTCTTCTTTGCTAGTTTTCTTGTTCTTTGTGCTTTTCACACTTTGAATAATTTCTTTATTCTTTTCCTGATCGTCAACCAATTCTAAATCATTTCTGGCTTGTTAATCCTTCATATTATGATTTGTGCTATTTGCTTGATTTTCTGTTATATTATAATGACCCGAATTATTGTTCTGATAATCTTAGTTTTTCTTCATTCTCTTATTTTATTGATGAATGTTTATAATTTAAGAATTATTCTGATTCGTTGATTACTGAATTGGAGTTATGTTAGTTGACTCCTGAGCTGTGGAATGATCTGATTATTCTTTAAATCATGTCGAATATATTATAGTCATTTAAAAAACTTATTTAAATTCGGAGTTCTTATAAAAACCTTTTTTATTTATAATACTAATCCTGAATTTATTAATTAATAAATTAATTTAGCTTCCTTTTTTTATTTTACATTTGAATCATTGATTTATCAGGCACAACTGTGCTTCCTAACTAAGATTTTTCCATTGGTAATTATATAAATAATCTAATTATTAAAATAGATTTTCCTAATTTATCATTAAATAATAACTCATATAGACTTTTAATTTTAAAGAAATAATAAACATAAAACTTAATTGTATAGCTTTTAAGACTTAAATATATTTATATCTTCATTTATAAGTATTTGTTTGCTAGGTTAGTTTATCAAAGTAAGGAAATTTCTAATATATTATTTTACTGTGTTCAAAGTTTCACTGGAATTACTACAAGCTCTTCCCTTTTTAGAATAGTAAAATATTCTGATTAATCTCAAAATAGTAATGAATTACAATGATTTTATGTTGTAAATTAAATCAACTTATTTATTTACCAAGGCAATTTACTAACTAACTAACTTGCTTACTCAAAATACTTAGTTGAATGAATGGCTCCTATTTTATTTATATCTTTATCAGTTGAAACTTGAGAGTGCAATAAACAAGAGTTATATGACTAAACATCATTGTCCTGGCCCGAGAGTTACTTACTCTAATGAGATAGTTAATTTAATACTAGATTTTGTTCATGCTCATCTATCATTAAATCGTCAAATTCATAATCATGAAAGTTGAAACCCTCAGGCTGCATTTCTTCTTTTTCTAAATTATCTGTTTCAATTTTTGGGGAAAATTATTTTAGCTCATTATGCTCATCTTTATTGATATTATTTTATTACTGGACTCTGCTGATTATCAAGGAAGTACTTAAATTCCCATTCTTGAGGCCCTAAATCTTTTTCATTCTCATCGAGGAAAATTAACTCGCTCTCTCAGGTTTATTTTTCCTTCCATAGGAAAGAGAATCTTAATTTTCAATTAACTTGCAATTGCTAATCATTATTTTGTAGCTCTCGCAATCTAATAAAAAATGATATATTTAAAAAATATACTTGGAGGAATGACATAGCCTTTGCTTTTTGAATTGTATTTTTTTAAACTACTCTTTTTCTTTTGTCTTCTTGGGCTTTTGTTAAATTTTTAATTGAAAGTCGAGATATTTTCTGCAGACCCAACTCTTTTAGGAGAAAGCTTGTCTAGATTACTAGACATCTATTAAAAGTCAACTATAAATAAATGAAATACTTAAACTGTTTTACTTACACTTCTGTACAGAGTTAAGATCAATATCTCCGATTAGAACTAGCTTCATTTTATTTCGTTTTTTATTAGACTTGTGTCTCTTCATTTTACGCTTTTAAGATTTAAATCTTATATTCGAGCTCGCTATGTCATCACCAAATTAAGATAGATTCCCAAATCCTTTCTCACTTCTGAATAAATCTTCCTGATAAACGCTGTTAGAGTTATATTAACTTTAACGCCTGCTAATCATTTAATCCTTTCTGACTGCACTGTAAGCTTCTAGTACATTAGAGTTTTGAATGTTAAGTATTCTTGCTCTTTCAGGATCTTCGCAAATAGTTTTAAATCCATTCTCATCCCAATCAAATTAAGAATCTTCCAAATTAATGCCCTCTTTATCAGCAAGGCTTAATATGTACCCCTGTAATCTTTCATAGTCTGGTTCTCTCTTGAAACTGAGATTTTTACAGTATTCTACAAACTTAAGCATTGCTTTTGGGCATCCTTAACATAAAGTCTTGGTTGGTGTCATCAATTTCAATTCCTTAATTTTTTGGCATTGATCTAGTACATTATCTCTTAAATTTTACCAAGGGAGACCACCTTTATAGAAATAAATCATCATATATGCTAACGATTCAAAATCATCTCTCCTTGACATTTCCTCCCCTAGATTTACTTTTGATTATAAAATAATGAGCAAGAGATTATAATAATGTTTTATAGATGTGAGTGGACAGAAGCGTATCTTGCAGTTCCAGTCAAGTACTTATCCTTCCTATATTCAATATGTTTCTTTGTCCTTTTATCTATGTATCTCTTTGACAATCCAAAGTCAATCATGTGTACAACATCTGACCCTTTATTTTTCAACCCCATCAAAAAGTTATCTGGCTTTATATCACGATGGATAAAATTATGCTTTTAAAAATTCCAAATTCTATACTTTATTATATTGATGAAAAATTTAGATTTACCTTAGCAAAGCTTAGTTAATTAATATGAGAGTAGTTTTTAAACTGAACTTTCTCCCACAAATATTATATAGGTCTTCTAAACTTGGACCAAGCAATTCGATGACAATGTAGTTGTAAACTTACTATTAAAAACTAATACTATGTAAAGTATATAAAAATCTGTGAGGAAAAATAAATTTAATTGTTTAATCACCCTCAACACCATATGAGTATATATAAGGAAATCCAGCTATATTATAAAGATTAAAACAAATCTAATACCTTTATCTTTCAGGCAATTGAGAATTTTGGCTTCATATAAAACCTGGGGATATTTGCAATAAGTAGATTCCTGTAATATCATTAATTTAATAAAAATGAATTCGAGAATAAAAGCAATTTTATAGTTTATAATATAAAATGCTATAATTGTCATTTTCATGTTTAACAAAAAAGGCATCATAAATAAAAAAAAAATTTTATATGATGAATAAATCTTTATAAAATTCTAATTTTTAAATTGTATAATAATTTATAAATGTCTTCACTGTAAATATTTTAATATGATAGCAATATTAAATTTTTCTATTCTATTTCTTTAAAATATTTCTATTACAGAATATTAAATATTTTGTTTTTCCTTCAAGTTTTTATGATAATTATAATAAAACTATAAAAACTCTTAATTCAATTTAATTTCAGTAATATTAAATTGTTGTTGTATTTAATCTTACAACTTTAATAGCAACCTCCTGTCTGTTTTTCAGATTTTATCCTATTAACTTTAAGATTAGCTAATATATATTTACCTAAATATATTTCACCATAGGACCCCTAACCAATTTTTTTCTTAATTTGATACTGTGACTCAATTATAGATCCCACTAAGTTACTCATTTAAAATAAAAATGGCTAAATATATTATGTTAATAATAATTAATTGATAAAACGTGGTAGATATTATAGTTAATATTTATAAATACAATAGTACATCAATAAAAGTAATCACTCTTAAAAGATCCGCTTTTCAATTGTCCAAATTATTCTGGAATCAAAATATGCCTATCGTTCTATTTTTGAAACTTGTTCTTGATTTAAATTCTCTTCCCTAATGTAGCTTTATTTATCATAATTTTGGCAGTACTTAATGTTAAAATAGCAAATTTCTGAATGTTTCAGCTTCATTTTTCATTTCATCTAATGTTCGTTATCGCCCAAATACTTCCGCTTCACTAATAGCATGATCTTTGGCAGGCAATAGATGCAAATGTACGTGCTACACAGTTTATCCCGCTTCAATCCCGTCTTAAATTGTATAATGAAAGTTTTCACTCTTGAAGTGGCTGCTAAAGGCTTTACCAATTTATTAAGCTGCTTTGAAAATATGATACACTTCTTCAGCCTCTAAATCTTTGAAGTGAGATACCACTCTAATTGGACTTATCAAAACATGGCCTGGTATCACGGGCCGGATATTTATGATTAATTCATTCAATTATCAGAAATAACATAATATTTGTGTAAATAATACAAAAGCAAAGATCTTATCGTTTTCGTAAAAAACTTAATCTTAATGAACCATGATTTTTTATCCGAATTAGTATTTTTCTTTCCTTTTACTAGTTTGTTAAGTTTCCAATTATGATTGGTATAAATCTTAAGATATTGATGAATTTGATTGCATTCTTTGTTGTATTAGGATTAGACTTTCCTTGTCTTTTTATATATTTTTATGATATGAGAGAATTTGAAATTATCTTCTTGCAAATTTAAGTTTCTATAATTTTATCATTTCATTATTTTTATTCAAAATATTCTAAAATGCTGTAAAACACACAACATATCTTAATTTAAAAAATTTGTAAGCTTTTAACTTTTTGAATATACATATCATTTTATATTGCATAAATCGTAAAATCAATCAATCTACCTATAAAACTGAAGAAGTCTTGCTTATTTAACATTTTTTTAATCAAGTTCACTTATTTGATGAGCTTATCACAGTAGTTTAATTTAGCTATTTCTTGATTAACGCACTATAATCTGTTGACCTTCTGAGCAGCTCACCTTTAAGCGTGTCCTTTAATTTTTACTTTTATGAAGACATTTTAAGGGGTTCATAAACTTTTTTCCTCTGGTCTTTTTAGAGCTTGTATATTTATTAAGTATTTCTGATTGATTTAATGTTCTAACTTGTCGAGTTTAATGCAATAAATAATAAATCAAGGAAGTATAATAGAGTTTAGAGCTGTCGATGGATCAGACATTAATTATTGAATTTTGGTAGAATTCTCTCCACTTCCAATAGTAATTTTATTTTATGTGCTGTTGCTAGATAAAATATTGATACAAGATTGATTCAAATTTATATTTTAGCTTGTATTTTATCCCAAATTTATATCATTGTTTACGTTAAATTAAGAAATATTTTGTACCACTTGATTGGTAGAGGTATTTGTTCTTAGTCGACTCGTAGATATTTATCGCTCTATTTTTCTTAGTGATAGCGGGTTTTATGAAAGGATTTTGGTTTTCACAATTGGTGTGTAATTAGAACGAGCAATATTTGTTTTTAATTACCAAAAAAAGAAAAATTCATCTAAGTAAAAAATTGTAAATAAAATTAGCATTAGACTTTTGGGATGCATCTCTTAAATTTATAAATTTAATTAAAAGATTATTTATGTAATTATTTGTTAAATAAATTTGTTGTTTCAACCTTTTTTATGCTAAACTTCGAAGGTTTAAGTATTGAATAATTTATAGATGCTTGTTTAAAAGTTTCAAAGGGGGAATAAGTAGGTATTTTATATTTCTTTGTTGAGGAACAAGATTTATTGCTTAACTATCTCAGATGCATTGAATTAAACTTACATAATATTATAAATTAAAAGATGTGAAGGTTAATAAATGTAAGTTTTGTTAGCGCTAATCTACTGCTCTTTCTTAAACTCAATGCTTTACCTTTTACTATGACTATTATTTTCTAAGATAATATAATCCTTAATGTATTTAGGTATCTCTATTTGTGATTTGAACAACAGATTTTGATTATTTTTTGCTGGTTTTGAAGTTTTAGAGATCTTTTAATAGGGCTTATTATTTGAGGAGTTTATGACTGAAAAAGATTTAACTTCTTTTGGAGATTTAATACCGTTGAACTCTGTACTTGTTGTAACTGAATAATCAGATTTGAAATTTAATGACTAGAGCAAAGTATTAAAATATATATTTTTTTAAAAAATCAGACTATAATTTAATTAGTAAAGTATTATTGGTATAACTATTTACTTAGAGCTTAGATGAACTTCTTGAGATAGATTTATGCTTAGTTTTTTATTAAATTTATGAAATTGATGTTGGACTTTTGTCCATCAGATTTCTGTTAAAAGATTTTCTCTAAGAATGATACTATTGTGAATTGTAATTTTAGTTCAGCATGAAATTATTCAGTTATTATTTTAGTATTTCATCGCTT
The DNA here is from genome assembly GCA_000711775.1 of Oxytricha trifallax. NCBI lineage: Eukaryota > Ciliophora > Spirotrichea > Sporadotrichida > Oxytrichidae > Oxytricha > Oxytricha trifallax. The sequence continues at coordinate 12,994 of ARYC01008871.1, forward strand.
GGAAGCTCTATGTGAGACTTAGGAGTTTTAGTAATATCATCTTTTAATTTTAGATTAGCATTTGAATTTTATAATTTTATTGTGCTTCTAGTTGAAATAGGCTTTTTTGAGTTTATAGTATTACCACTTAAATCAAAATTTATTGTCATGCATGTCTTTTGAGATTTCATTTAACTGCTTTTATTTAAATTCACTTTTTGTTCCAGCGTATTTCTTGATTTTGAGCTACTTTTCTATCGAATTGGCTTTTTGATGTTGTTGTTTTCTCTAATTTTTTAAATAAGCACTCGTTTACTTTGCAAACTTGTTTGCTCTTTCGAAAGATATTTCTATGCAGAGAGGACTACTGGCTGAGTCTAAACTTCTTTATTTTTGAATATTTGTACTTTACATATTAAGGGGAATTAAGTCGAAGAACTCATGAATTATTTAAGTTAATCTTTAAGTTAGATATTTTCTAAGTTTAAGGATCTCACCTTTTATACTAATTTCATTTAGCCTTCGATTTGCTTTGTTAACGCTTGTTTTAATCTACTAATTTACATAGAAAAATATTTAACTTATAAAGTACAATTTATCTCGATATATTAGAATAATAATATAACATCTTCAAGGTATTAAGATAATTTATGTCTTCAATTTCAAGCTTAGATAAAGTATTGACCTATAAATTATTGCTTTTCAAACTAACAGTAGATATGGTATCAAGTACCAATTTCTCATGATTTTATGAGCTCAACATTTACACTTCAAACACTTAATTTTCATTTGGATGCAAATTCAACTCCATCTTTCTTGTATCAGTATGATTTTATTTTGTCAAAGTCTCTGCAAAATCTTCGAATTCTTAATCTTAATTTCCCTCAGTATGCATAGCTTAATAATTCAAGTCAGCAAATGTTAAATTCTTAGCACTCTAAAAGTGAGGTTGAGTATTTCGAGCTGGACTATTAATGTTGGTATAATGCATTGACATGGGATGCTGATTGAGTTCTATGAAAGTTTAGTTAAAATTCTTGTCTTTAAGATTTTCCAATTTGGGTGTGCTGGTCATCCGGAAATGATGGATGTTAATGTTGCTCAGCAATTTCTTGCCTCTAAGTTTTGAAATGTACTTTTACTCTTTTTTATTGCCTGAGTCCACGAGTTCTAGGTTCTTCATTTTTTCATAGCAATTCATATAGTCTTCTTATTTCTATAGATACAATAACTTGGCTTATATTAAAGATATATTTAATGGTTTAAATAATTAAAGCTTCTCTGTAATCCTTAAGCTTGGAGTCATATTCAATTTTAATGTCTTTAACTGTATTACTTTATTGTTAAGGAGAGATGTTTTAGTTTTGTTTATTTTTGGAGTTATTACTTTTTTCTTCATTTTATGAGGAATTTTCCTCTTCAATCTCATAACTCTTAATGTCATCATTGTTTTAATGAACTGTATAGCTTAATTCAAACTATTTGTATTTATTAAACAATAGCATAGATTATAATAAAATTATAGACTGGAAGTCATGTATCTCATACCTTTAATCTTGACATCCATACTACAAACTATCACTTAGTCCCTCTATTTTAACTAAGGAAGTTTGAGAGTTGTTTTTATTTGTTTATTATTTCCTGTTGAAGTTTGGAGACAACGATTGCTACATGTTCATTGATGAAGCATTTGAAATTGAATCATAAACTAAATATATCAATTAATATTTAGTCAAATTCTATTTTTGTTGTATAATAAAATCACTCCTAAAAGTATTTCTCTATTCTCATACTTAAGAATCAAATTTATTAGTTTGGCTAAATATTTACTTGTTATATTGGGATTTGCTATTTTGCAATCCTTTTAGAAAAATCTAAGAACCAGTATCTTAAACTATTTAAGAATCACTTTATGCTAGCACAGCCTATTCCATTAAACTATTTATAATTTAACAAGCAAACACAATCTAATTATAAATTTTATTACGATAAACAAAATAGATTCAAGAGTTTTCGTATTTAAATTAAAATGTTAATTAAAATATTGAATTTAATTGATTAAAATGAAAATACTCATCGTCAACGCTTTTCTTGATACACCAGGAGGAAAACAGTAATTTAGAGAGTTTGTTGAAATCATAAAAAATGTTAGTAAATCTAGTAAAATGTATGCTAATATTTCTATAGGCTTTTGAGTAAAACAAATAGACATTAATTGGACAGCAAGAATACATAATCAGAAATAGAGAAAACATAGATGAGTTTCTTTATGAAATTAATACTGAATTCTCTAATAAAGAAGCTATGAAGGTATAATTAAATAAATTTTAAAGCCTAAATTAAAATAGCTTTTCGATCATTTGGATTTTGTATTTATGGATGGAGATTGCAACTAAAATCTACCATGGTCTAAGAGCTGCAGAAAGGTATTTTTATTGATTTGATATAATAAATTAAAATATTACAAATTCTTTAGTTCGCTCTTCTATTCAAGATGTGCAAAAGAACCAATAAAATATTATTTGCAGGAGGACTAGGACTGGCACTATTAATCTACTATTGCTCTACAACTTTTCCAGATATAAACATGATAGATCCTAAGGGAGGAAGGTTAGAAGTCATGAATTAAATGCCTATGGAATTAGTTTAATAACTCAAGAGGACTGATGCATATTTAGACAGTTGTACAGGGGATTACTACAGCTACAATACAGAGTAGAAAATATGGATGCCACTGGGGAATACAGGACTACATCACATTTAAACATTAGAAACATATGGAAGTGCAGCCTCGTACTATGTTTAAAATACTAAAAAGTACAAGAATAACATGCCTCTAGGAGATGCTAGATTAGGAGATCATTTGTATAAATCTAAGTTGACTGAGCAGAAATGTTGCATAATAAAGCATTATATGTCTCATTGGGCACTAAATAGCTTACCCTCCTCCTTCATGGTCTTGAATAAAAACTAGTGGGACCCTCACCCTATAAATATCAGAGATATTGAAGAAGTAAGAAAAAACTATACTATTTTGGCGGAAAGTGAGAGAGGTCCTTAGATTATAGAACATCGAAACACGATTGCCGTTTAGTTTCACATTGTTCGTAGATATTCCGAGACGGTTACAGTCCTTCAAAACTTTATTAAGCATAAAATCCTTGAAATTCAAAAGGTTGATAGGATTCATATCACATTAGAGGAAGCAGATTTAAAATCTAGAATGTCGATGTTCAAATTTTTTGGCCAAAATAAAAACGATTCTAAACACAGCATGAATCCAATGAATGATGAGCCAGTAGCTTTTACGAAGGATTTTAAGTTTTCAGGCAATAACTATAGTAGGAGGAGAAAGTTTGTTATTGTTGATAATAATGCTATTAATAAAGAGACTATAAGACCCTCAACTACAGCTTCCTCTACTATTTCGAGAGCTTAATCAAGAGAAAATTTTAATTGATCAACAAAAAATAATGAATAGATAAATCTAAATGGATTTTTTACGAACAGATAAAGTAACAATAATTAAGGCTAAAATTTTGATTTATAACTTAATTTGGCTTCACTAAATAGAAATCACTTAAAAAGTGGATCATAAACTTTCAGAAGTACTATGACTAATAATTATTAAGCTTAAGATGATTTTGAAGATAGCAATAGGAAGATAAGTACTAATACAAATGATGCGTACCGTTTGAATAGTAAGTTTACTATATAAGTAAATTTCTTATTTATAGAACTTTTTATTAAAAGATTGGCTGAAGATAAAAATAATTAAAAAGGATAAACTTAGAGAGATATTAGAGAAACTCTGCATCCTACTTTAAGCAAGGAATTTCTACCCAAGAAAGATTTCTTTGTAAGCTTTTGGACACATTGTTTATAAATTTTTATAGATTCCAGGTTTTAAGACAGTAAATTAGAATACAAAGCAAAACTTAAAAACCAAAAATCTGAATGAATAAGCTTTAATTGAATACGAAAGACTTTCAAAATAAGAGCTCTTGAACGATGTGAAAGAATAAAATGCTGCTTTTGTGCAAACCAAAAAACACTTTTCAAATTTTAAGATTTTCAAGAATATGCCGCCATCAAATTTTGATGTGCCTATAATCAGAAATGCTTCTCCTTATATGTCATAAGATGAGTAAATGAGAAGATAACACTAAATTAATTGGCTTTTATTAAATAAATTTGTTTATTTCTACAAAGCTGCATCTATGTATTTATATGTTATAACACATAGATGGGAAGCAAAATTGGGTAACAAAGAATGACTTTTATACTAATTTCGGTAAAGCAAGTTCAATGACAAAGAACTATATTGAAAATTATGTTTTTAGAGATCCCTCCCCTCCACCAATTAATCATAAGTTCAGAGAAGATAATAAGTAATATTTCAGTGGTCCTTTTATTTTACATTTTTGATATAATGTTTATGATTTAATCTCATTTGCTCATAGAAAGCCAGTTATTTACTCAATAGTGATGCTGATAACTTATTATCATATCTTAAATCATCAGGGAAGAAAGATTAAGAACCAGTCTCCTTGACCTTTAAAACCCTCCTTCTAGGAGTGACAGATAGCAGTTGCTGATCTTCCTCATTGAGTTTCCCCAAAATATTAGTAGGTTTGATGTCAGGGGTAAAGGTTAACTGTATTAATTACTGCTCTATCTCTATGTTCTAATTGTTATTTATGTTGTTTTGTAATAACATCAACTGATTTTTATTGGCAAATCAAAACCCCCAAATATGCCACAATTAAAACTTTATTAAATATGAATTTAAGAATTAATTTATTAATAATTATAGAATCATTTAATTAAATTAATCAATTTTATAAATAATCAAAATAGTTAAAAGTTGAGAAAACATTTAAAAAATATTAATTCAAATGTGATAACTCAATTTCTATGTTATCAAGCTATAGATATTTAGTATGAGATAAGAATGATAATATATAGACGCTTTAAAACATGGTTAATAGAATTATAAGAAGTTAGCCAAATTAAATTCAATTTTATTTGCAATACATAATATGACTTAACATATACTATGGGTTTATATCGATTATTAATTTGATTAATATTTTGATCAATTGAGTGACTCTAATGTGAATCAAGTGTTACTAACTCGTTTACATTCAAAACCCCAAAACCCCTTAGTGAGGTTTATAAGTGCTTTGATTTGTAGGGTATAGTTGGGGTCTTATTGGGGTTAGTAGAGAAATTAGGCCAATTTGCAAAATGAGAAATAGAAATTAGCGAAATTTAGGGTCTATTTACGACGAGTAATATTTAGATTTACTGCTTAAGCTTAGGTATGGTACAAGTATTATTATAGACTAAGCCAAACCTTACTAAATTATGCAGCAATAGCAAAGTTATTACGCAAGAGTGCCTCAACTGTTAGGTATCACTGTCTGCTAGCTGTTTAGCATTTTAATTCTGGTTGTTGAACGCATCCTGCAAGAAAATAAAAGTTCTCTCAGGCTCTTATTGACTTCCTCTGCGACTCTAAGACTTTGAAGTATGGGCACACTTTCCACTAGACTAGCGAGCTGTGATGTTTCATCGCAAGTTTCCTGACATGCGTATCTCTCCATAAACTATAGCCAACATTTGTAGAAGAAATGGTATTACTTTCAAGACTGTCAACAGAGTGAAGAGAGTGATTGATTTTACAGTGCCATTTTATAGTTTAAATTAAACTATATATATGATTAAATGCAGAGGGCTATTGACAATAACATCAAGTTCATACACGCTGATGAAGCTGTGTTTACCTTCAACACTTTTTAATAAGTCCTGGTATAGAAGTATGATAATATAGAAGTCTATGATTAAAAAGTGAAGGTAGTCACTCATGCAATTTTAGCTGGAATAAGTGAAGATTCAGGCTTAGAGAGTTATGTTGTTCACCCTCGCTCTATTAAGCGAGAGTAGTATATAGAGTTCCTACATAATCTCAGAGAGAAGTATACTAACCAAGAGATCATCCTGTTTGTTGATAACCTCTCAGTTCATAAGACTAAGGAGTCTAAGAATGCTTATGAAGAGCTAAACATAACTCCTGTATACAACGTTCCTTATAGCCCATAATTTAATGGAATTGAATTCTACTGGACTTAAATCAAGACTCACTAGAAGAAGCTGCTGCTGTTTCATCTTATGCATGACTTGCCCATCGATACAGTAGACTTAATTCAAAGCAGCTGTAAGAGAGTGTGCGTAGATAAGACAACAGTTTGTGCGAGAGAGGGAAGAATGAATGTTTATAAATAAGTTTAAGATTTAAATGAATGAATAAGTTCACATATTACACTAACCCATAAAGGGGTTTGGCTTCTCTTTCTTCTCCTCTTCTTATGGCTTGCTTGGCGATATTTCTTCTCTTAGTGCCAGGTCCTGCATCTATGTTCATTTCATCTGGTTTTTAGACATCTTTATAAAGCCTCTTGCTCACCTCATAAATTGTCTGCGACTTTCTTTCTCTGTGAACCTTTGCATGCTCTTTCATAAGATAAATACCAGTGCCAGATTTTCCTACAAAGTTATATGTCAAAGCTTACTTGAAAGATAAGGATGCTTCTTAAGTTCCTCTAGCCAAGCTGAGCTTATTTGAATGCCTTGCTTCTTCTAGTCTTCAAGAGAGATAGAATTAAGTTTCTAATGAGTTTCTTCAATTATTTCTCTGAGATACTCCTCTTTTATTGTACCAAGAACACCAAAGAAGAAGTTCCTCTCTGAAGGTTTTTAAAGCGTTGTTTCTTGGTGGGAAGGTGAACAACCACTTCCTCATCTTTCATAGCATCCTCAAAAACATTAGTGACTGAAATCTCAGGGTAGTTGGGAATTTCTATTAGTTTAATCTCTTTATTTTTAAAAGCTTCCTTGTCCTCACAAAGTATTGCTTTCAAGAATGAGATTTTGGTACCTTCCATCGTTGGAATGAATAAACCAACTGTTTT
>ARYC01008872.1:0-10182 GCA_000711775.1 Oxytricha trifallax
GCACGTATTTGTCAACGCATGTATATGTCTATAACTTGGCTACTTCATAGAAATATTGGGAAAATTTGCCATAACTTTTATTAAATTCGTGGTAAAATCGTAACATTCATAAAATTTTTAAAGAATGCCACGTATTTGTCAACGCATGTATATGTCTATAACTTGGCTACTTCATAGAAATATTGGGAAATTTCACATAATTATTAAATTCGTGGTAAAATCGTAAGCAATTCATAAAATTTTTAAAAGAATGCACGTATTTGTCAACGCATGTATATGTCTATAACTTGGCTACTTCATAGAAATATTGGGAAATTTCCATAATTATTAAATTCGTGGTAAAATCGTAAACATTCATAAAAATTTTTAAAGAATGCACGTATTTGTCAACGCATGTATATGTCTATAACTTGGCTACTTCATAGAAATATTGGGAAATTTTCCATAATTATTAAATTCGTGGTAAAATCGTAAACATTCAATAAAAATTTTTAAAGAATGCACGTATTTGTCAACGCATGTATATGTCTATAACTTGGCTACTTCATAGAAATATTGGGAAATTTCCATAATTATTAAATTCGTGGTAAAATCGTAACATTCATAAAATTTTTAAAGAATGCACGTATTTATCAAAGCATGAATATGTCTATAACTTTGATACTTCATAGAAATATTGGGAAATTTCGTAAATTATTTGATTCGTAGTAAATTCTTAATAATCAAAAAAATATTAACATTATCACGTATTTGTCCAAAAATATAATTTAAATAAAAAAAAATAATTAAATAATAATATATTTTGAATATTTAAATTTTAATTTTGAATAAGTTACAATTCTTACAATAATTATTATAATATTTAATTTAAAAAATTTAAAAAGAATGGAAGAATAAAATCAAGATCTAAACTCAGTTCACGTTAACCAAACAGAACTGTTTTTAGCAAACCCTATTTAGCCTAATTAAGGGTAAATGCTGCCCGATAATTAAGACTAAATTAATCCTATGTAGGAGTTGATGCTGCCAAAAAATTTGGAATACATTAACAGCGATTATGACAACGTAGATCTCGAAAGTATAAATTCAGATTTCCTTAATATCATAGAATAGTCAGATTTATTGAGATTTTGTCATGCGCTAACATAATACTCATTCAGCAATGAACTTAACAATATGTTACCTCAAAACAGATTTGACGAATTATTACAAAAATTAGAAATTTCTCAACAGATAATAGCAAAAAATACAAAATTTTAAATAATCGATGCATCTGCAAAGAAAATCAATCACAATAAAAAGTATCTAAGTTAGTACTTTATGTAATAATACGAGAATTCAGAAAATAAAAATATCATGTATCTATGCAAAGGATCAGTAACACATAAAAAAGACATGTTAAAAAAACTTGAAATTGTATTGAATATCAATTATTCAGAATGCTAATAATTCATAGAGAGAATAAAGCTATAATACAACATAGCTCATATTTTGTTTTATATGAGAGTAAGACATAGTAGAAATTAGACTCTTGACTCAGGTGAAAGATAATTTGTGTAGAAACTATTTTACATGTAAAAAATTGAATTTACAATGAGTTCAGATCTTCTTATTGAAAAATAGATTATACAGAAAGTGCTTGAAACAAATTCAGTAAAAATAGCAAACTTGGGTTAGCTGTAAAAAGACATTCAAGAAAAAATACTTCATAGTAAGCATATGAAAATAGAGTATCTACGTAAAAATTATTAAGGTCTCGGAGAATAGACTATCATGTATTATCTACCAAAGTTCTAACAATATCAATTAAAGTTGAGAAGATTAAATGAGAGACTTGAATAAAGTATCTCTGAAACACCTTGTGCATAGTGTGGATGCAGAGCTTAGCTTATTTCATTAAGAAAGGAAGACTATTACAGAGAGTTAGAGACTATTATGGGAAGAACTAGAACATAGTAAAATATGCATGAATTTGAAGACAAAATTAAGTAAAAGGTAGACTAAGAAGGTACTACAGTATACAAAGTATGTTACTATTGCTGGAAAAATGAATTAAAAAATACAATTCCAGAGAATACTATGCCTTAACCAGAATAACTAAAAAAGCTGAAAAGCAAAGCAGAATAGGCTTTAATAAGACTAGGATACATCTATTCGTTCATTTAGAACACAGCTACGTCAGGATATCAAATGATGAAAGGAGATACAAATTTTAAACTTTTTAACACTGATGTTGGTATGCATAAAATAGCTTTGTAATATGATTGGATGTAACATATATCAGCAGGTTAAAAGGCAAAAGTAGATGAAGCACTTAAATTACTAAAAGATATTAATCATTTGTATGTAAGAGGTGTGTGTACATATGAACTATGGTAAAGGCTTAGTACAAACGATAAACTCAAAGATTTAATAGAAAGCGACTAATTTAAATGTAGAATAGCAAGAGGATACAATCAAGACTAGTTCTATATTAAAGTAAAGGACTTAAATGATATTAACAAAGAAGATCATAAAGATGATGAAGGAGAGTGGTATGTAGTACCTTCAGCTAACTCAGAGCATGGACATGACTTATTTAATGTAAAAGACTTGAGAAGACTAGCTGCATTCGAAGAATATGTGGAATCAGAGAATTATGAAGATATTCTTAAAGATATACAAGAAAAGTTTAAGGATGACAGCAAAGACAACTAGAAAGAAGTAAAAAAGAACTTAGTTTACTATGCAGACAAGTTCTTAGAAGAGAAACTATTTCCTACATTGTTTCCTACTGGATGGGGAGGATATAACTCATCTTATTATAGTACAGGCATGACTATCACATAATATGCAAAGATGAAACTATTAAGTTGCAGAGCTGAATTGAGAGAACACTATGACTTCGTATTTTGGCTATTTGATAGAAAAAGAAAAGAATAAATGATATCATTCAGTAGAGGTGTAAAATCAGCCCATCCCGACCAACATAAACAACCTCTTACAGCTAAGGATATATTATCATAAAAAGATTGTGGTGAAGTAAGGGCTTACTACTGGACACACAGACTTTCACACTAGTAAGTTGGAACTTCAGCTTACTACTCAGCAAAAGGTTAAGAATTACTAGCAATGCTTGAAGATGGTTACAAAAGATACGGATTTAGATTCCCTCATCTTTTTATTACTTTAACACACAATGAAAATGATGAATACCTACTTAGACTTAAAGCTTAACACAAAGGACGTTTCTGGAATGATGCAATGGCTTCAGTATCAAACTTTTACTTGAAAAGTAGATTAGCAATGTAAATGATCAATGGAAGTGACAAGAGCCCAGGAATCTTGGTAAAGTAGTTATGAGCTTTGAAAGATATGAATTTCAACTAAGAGGACCACCTCACTTGCATGTTTTGATATGGCTTGATGAAGAGGATGCAAAGAGACTTGATGATGGTTATTCAGTTTAAGCATGCATTCCAGAGTATGATGATGAACTTGCAGAACTAGTTAAGAAGCTTTAAAAACATGAATGTAGAGAAGGAAGATGTTACTAAAAAGATGAAGAAAAAAAGTGTAAATACGGATATCCACAATAACTCAGCTAGAATGATAAAGTTGAAGATGAGTATTTTATCTATAGAAGGCTTACTGAGGAAGATAGAAGAATTGCACCTTACAATCCATTACTTTTGAAATTCATGAAATCAAACTGTTGTGTAATGAGAATGACTCAAAGAGAATCAGTTCAATATATAATTAAATACGTTTCAAAGAGAGAACCAACTATGTTAGGAAAACTAGTATACTAACATGATAACGCAGCACAGAGAGAAGTACTTAAACACTTAAAATTAGGAGTAGTTAGCATATGTGAAGCTTATTGGATATTATTAAGACTACCTATGGTTATTAGAGAGCCAGCAGGCATACACTATCACGTAGCACTACCTGGAAACAAAATAAGGATGCTTAAGAAAGATGTAGTATTAGCAGAGCTTGATTAAGACACTGAAGACATCTATTAGAATGGACCACTTCAATACTATTATAACAGACCCTTAATTCATGATGGACTAACCTTGTTTGATTTCTTAAGAGAATACGGATATATAAGAGGTAAGAAGAAAGTACCTAAGACAGCAACTAGAGTAGCAGAGAGTAATACAAAATAATTCAGAGGAGTATGTATTTCAAGAGAGCAGACCCTTATATCTTATCAACTAACAAACTATTCCCAAGTGACGGTGAGGTTTACTTCTACAAAATTTATTTAGAGAACATAGCTCACAGAACTTTTACAAAGTTCCACAGAGACAATAAAATGAAGAGTTGGTACATAGAACTACTTCTAAATGACTTATTACCTATGAGAGAAGACTATGACTAAGAGTCCTTAACTAACCTATGGAAAGTATCAAAGATTTCTAGACTAAGACTATAACAGATGCTACTGGACTTACTTAAAGACAATTCACTAACCAGAGATTAAAAAGCCAATGTATCAAAATAGAAATATGCAGTTGATTTTGAAATGGAAAATGAAATCTATGATTTACAAGAAATAGTATAAAATGCGAAACAATCCAAGTCAAAGACAGACTATTAATCATTAGAGTTCTTACAAGACTATGTTGACAAGACAGAAACTGAAAAATACTTCAAAAAGACCTTTGACTACAATCCAGAGCAGAAGCTGTACTTGTAATGTACATTCAAAACAATATATTAAATAACCTACTCAGCAGAGATCAAATAGGATGCCTATCGTTTATCTATGATAAAATATTCCTATAACATAAACAATGCCTTGTATTCATCACAGGAGGAGCTGGTAATGGTAAGAGTCACATGATTAAGCTTCTACATGCTTTCTTAACTTATGTAATGGGATATAACGTAGCACTTACAGCATCAACAGGTATAGCAGCAGGAAACATCAATGGACAGACCATTCACTCATTAATGAAGATACATGAAAAGATGAAGGAAATGAAACATATTGATCCACTATCAGAACTACAAAAAACTATTGCAAGTATCTAAGTACTTATAATTGATGAAGTATCTCTACTAACAGAATCTAGTTTCAATAAAATAGAAGCCACTTGCAAAATAACAGAACTAAAGACCTTCCCAAGACAAAAAATATTTGGTGGTAAACATATTATACTATGTGGAGACTTATTACAAACTTAAAGTGAAGGTACAGCTTAATCAGAAAAGACCTTATAGAATTGCATGTGTTATGGTGAGATCTTCCAATAAAACTTCGAATGGATCATTCTAAATGAACTTCAGATAAAAATAAGATGTAGACTTTAAATTAATGCTTGACAGAATCAGAGAGAACAGATACCTTCCCAATGACATTGAAGAGCTTAATAAAAGAGAAGTAGATGAAACTAGTCCTTTAGTCAATGCAATTCTTACAAATCCAGAATATCATGTACTAGTAGGTAAGAAGTTCTAAGTAACACAGTATAACAAGTATGTAAATCAGATAAAGAAAGGATAACAAGGAGTTATGATAGATTCATAAGATTTTAGAATAGAAGGGCAAAACGTTCAGAAAATTAATAAAGACAGTATTGACGAAGAGGATATCAGAATGATTAAAAGCCTAAATCAGTCCAAGAATGTTAACTTGTAGTAATTAGTATAACTTCACATTAATGGAAAGATAATGATAACAAGAAACTTTGATTTACACTTCCATATGGCAAATGGTTAGATAGCAACCCTTCTAGAAGTAGGACCTAACAATAAGTACTTGAAAATAAAGAATTAAAAGACAGGAGACATTCAATATTTAGGTAGACATCAAGATGAAATACTTTATGAAGGTAATGATGTAAAGTTATAAAGAAATCAATTTGCAGCAGTAGAAGCCTATGCAAGCACAATACACAAGGCATAGGGACTTACATTCAAAGGTATCTTTATAGATTGCAGTTAAATATTTGGCAAAGGACAGTTCTACACAGCTTTATCAAGATGTCCAACTTTAAACAATGTTTACCTTATTAGATTCAATGAATCAGTATTATTATACAGATAGGACATGCTTGAGACATACAGTAACATGGGAAAGAACTGGACTGAACACAAAAAGAGATTAGAAGATAATAAAGTAGTTGACAAACTATTAGCAAAATTAGACGAAAAAATAAAGTGTTATGATGAAGACAAGATACAAGACATATACAATAGACTTAAAGATGTTGATCTAAACATTATAATTGAATCTGGATATCAAAGACTATTCAAAACAGATCAAGAACAAAATTAGAATCAGAAACAAGAAGAAGAAAAGAAAGAACCTGAACTCATAACCAAGATTGAAAATCTATCAAAGAAACGACAATAACCTGAAAATGTAATTATGAAGGAAGAATTTAGTGATGACAGTGGCCCAAAGGATGATAGCCCATATGATAGTAACAAGAGTGACTATGAGAGTTAATATAGTGGACCAAGAGATGATACACCACTAGAAAGTGATGAAGATGAAAACTTATGAGTTAAAGTGACTCTAATATAGAATCTAGCGAATCAGATGATGATTAAAAGCACTTAAACATACTTATAAAGGACTTGGAAAAACATATTTAACAATCACCTCAACAACCAAAGCCAAAGGCTCAACCAGTAGTAAAAGTTAATCCATTCTTAGTTAACTATCCTGTACAATAGCCAAATCCATTCCAAGCAGCAATGAACCAGCAAGTATTCCCTTTTATCAGATGGTACAATAATTCATGCCTACATGACTCGTTAATGCATATATTCTACTTTGGAATATACAACAAGAATTAAGAAATCAAATCAAATTAGGTAGATTAGTGTTTAAGACCATTAGTACAAAGTTGCAGAGAACTAGATAGAATCAATAAGAACAGACAGTATCCAGCGTCAAATGATTTCTATGCACTGTGTGAAAGACAAATTAGAGCAGTACAGCCTTTAAGAAGATAGATAGGTGGAAGATTTTGTAACTTTGATGATATATAAAATTTCTTCAAATAATCAACTCATTTCAAAGTAGGAATTAATAAGAGATCCTGGTGCAGCCATCTTCATTGCCAATATGATTTTACAAATTATGAAGAATTAGCAAGTATCGAACTTTAAGAATTAGTTAACAATGACATTAGTTAATCAGTAATAGGGTCACTTTAAGAAACAGATTTAATATGTGATTAATGTAATCAACAAACAATGACAAGAGAAAAGACTATAGTATTAGCCCCAGAATTCTTAATAGTAAATAGTGTGATGGCTGAACCAGTGTAAATAACAGTAAACAACAACATTCAACTAGACTTATTTGATGGAACATAAGCTGTATATGAGATCAGTGGAATAATATACTTTGCATGCAGATCAGGACCAATGTCAATAGCAGACCACTTTACTTCAATATTAAGAGATGGAGTTCATAATGATGGTGATCAAATGAATGGGTGGTGGTTCTATAATGGTAAACTTACAAACAATCCAAGAAATATGCATAAAGCATTTGACAACTCAAACAACTTAAACATAGGTCCTAATCCCCCTAGACATACCTTGATACCTTAGATAATCTTTTATAATAGGATCTAATGATCAAGATAATTAAATAACTTAATTGACTTAAAAAATTTAAACATAATTAATCTTATATAATAAACTTTATTTATAGTATATATTAAGTATTATAAGTTATCTATATTTATAATGTATAGTATGTTAACATGCAAAAAGTAGGGACTATATTTAATCCTAAAAAAATAAAAATTAATAATGCATTACATAATATTGTTAAAAAACAAACATAATAAATAGAATACAGGCAAATACAGATAATTACCTAATAAAACATTGTAATAAATAAATACATAAATAATAAACAGTTAATTAATAATATGATATTAAAAATAAATTTAATAAATGTATATTAATAATTTAAAAATTATTTTTATATGTAATAGTATAAAATGAAAATTATTTTTCAATTTATACTGTTAAAAAACAATATATTTTATGCTTTAATTTTTTTAGTTTTTATTCTAAATAGAATTCGTGGAAGTAAAGAAAAAAATATTATGTTTACGAATTTGTATGGTCCTTACAAAAACGCACCTTTTAAGAAAAATTTATCAATAGCAAGAATTTATCATCTCAATAATAATTAATACTTTATTATATACTATGATTAGTATTAATAAGGATGTTGTTCCGAATTCGTGTATTTTCATTAAAATTTAGTAGTATTACGAATTTGTTAGGTCAATTAGAATTCGTGACTTAAGATAATATTTTAATTCTTTTACGTATTTGCTCGATCCATTAAAATTCGTGAGTTATAATAATATTTTTATATTTTTACGAATTTGATTGATCCATTAAAATTCGTGACTTAAGTTAAAATTATTAATTTATTACGAATTTGGTCGGACTAATTAAATTCGTGACTTATAATAAAAATTTTAATTTAATGCGAATTTGGTCGGACTAATCAAATTCGTGCTTTATAATAAAAATTTTAATTTCTTACGAATTTGGTCGGACTAATCAAATTCGTGACTTATAATAAAAATTCAATTTAATGCGAATTTGGTTGGTCCATTAAAATTCGTCACTTAAGATTAATTTTTTAATCTTTTACGAATTTAGTTTGTCTATTCAAATTCGTTACTTAAGATAAAATTTGTTTAAGATTTACGAATTTAGTCTGTCCATTCATATTCGTGTAGAGAAATAAAATTTTATAACTATCACGAATTTGAACTATTAATTAAATATTTAAAAATAAATTAAAATCTCAAATGTTTTAACTGAATATTTAAATTTAAATATTTAAAATTGAATATTTATAATTATTTATATAATATATAAGTAGAAATTTAATTATATAATTATAAATTAAAAAATGGGAAAAACTTAATACTACTATAAATGTCAAAAATGTTTGCTTAGTGGAATTCCAAAAAGCAAAAGAAATGAACATGCTTGTGCTAAAGTATTTGGGAAACAGATTTATGAAATCAGCAAGAAAATAAAAAAATCAAATCGCAAATAAGAATAAAAATAATTTATAACAGTAAACAACTCACATGAAAATAAAAAGAACAAGATTCCAGAATGCAAATTAGATATGTCTACACTAGCAGGACCGAGAGATGTTAAAAAACCACATCCATATTCAGTTATCAAAGAATGTAATTAAGAAATTTATAGACCAGAATTAGATATAATAGAGGAAGAATTTGATGAAGACAATTTCAATGCAAGAGAAAGGAAATTTCCAGAACATTTTGTATATTTACCTTAAAAATATTAAGTAGTTTAAAAAATAAAATTTAATTGAAAATAAAATCTTTTTTATATAATTTATTTTAATTTATATATTTTATTATTTTTTAATATATATTATAAATATTATTATAATAAAATTATAAAAATAAAAAATGTTTTATTAAGGAATAAAAACGTAATAAATGCAAAATAATCATAGTTTTTACGTATTTGTTCTGTTTATATAAAATCGTGTATTCTATTAAACATTTTGTACTTCCACGATTTTATCACGAATTCATAAAATCAATACATTATATCTATGAAATTGTAATTAATTCGAGAAAATTGTTAAATAAATAACAAAGACTAAAGTCTTTAGATTTTATATAAACGTAGCAAAATCGTGATAAACATAAAAATTCTAAATATTTCACGCATTTATTGCGAATTTATAAATTAATAGACTTTAGTCTTTATTGTAAAAAATACGTATCAAAATCGTGATAAGGATAAAATTTCTTAATTTTTCACGCATTTATTGCTAATTTATAAATTAATAGACTTTAGTCTTTATTGTTAAAAATACTTATCAAAATCGTGATAAGGATAAAATTTCATAATATTTAACGCATTTATTGCGAATTAATGAATAATAGACTTTAGTCTTTATTGTTAAAAATACGTATCAAAATCGTGATAAACATAATAATTCTAAATATTTCACAAATTTATTACGTTTTTGTAGTATGGAAGACTTAAGTCTTATTAATTTTAAAAACGCATAGAATTTGTGATAATGATATATATTTATAATATATTACGTATTTGTAGAATTAATATAATTTATATATAATAATATAAATTGATAATGTAGTATATCATAAATTTATTTATTAATGATTAATTAACTAATATGAA
>ARYC01008873.1:0-22573 GCA_000711775.1 Oxytricha trifallax
CTATATGGCGATGCTATGAGCGATCCGGACGTAGCTCTCTACCTTCCATAAAGCTGCAACTCTCTAATAAGTTGCCTGAGAGAAACTTCTTCTTTGGTGTCATTAGAACTCTGAAATCTGAGTACTTAAATGAAGTAATTTAAGAAGCTCACAAGAAACGATACAGCATCTCTCCTGAAGAAAAAGAGAAGCAAGGTATTAAAATAAGTGACACCTGACTTTAGGAACTTCAAAAGCATCATTTCATCTCAAGTAAGCTTAGTCCTCTAACTTTATAGAAAAACCTGGCACTGCTATTTACTTGATCAAAGAGCGCAGCAAATTAAACAGAGAGAGAAAGTCTCAAGTAAAGCATGAATTGAGTAAGAGACTCTACAAAGATTTCTAAAAGCCAGACGAGATGAACATAGATGCAGGGGCTGGCACTAAGAGAATAAACATGGACCCAAGCAAGCCATAAGAGGAAGAAAAGAAAGAGAACCCAAATCTCTTTACGGGTAAATTTAATATGTGAACTTATTCATTCGCTTAAATCTAAAACTTATTTATAAACACAAAATCTCCCTTCTCTTGCGCATACTTTTGCTTTATCATCGCTGACTCTTTTAGCAGCACTCTTAATAAAATCTACTGTGTCTATCTTCAAGTCGTGCATCAAGTGATAGAGTAGAAGTTTCTTGTAGTGGCCTTTCAATAATCCCCAATATAATTAAATTCATTAAAATAAGGACTGTAAGGAACATTAAATACAGGTGTTATGTCTAACCTTTCATATTCATTCCTTGAGTCTTAGTTTTATGAACTGACAAGTTATCAACGAACAGAATAATCTCTTAGTCAGCGAACTTATCTCTGAGCTATTAAAGGAACTTTATGTATTACTCAGTCTTTATAGAGCGAGGGTGGATAACATAAGTCTCGAGGCCACTATCTTCACTGATTCCACCAAGAATAGCATGAGTTTACACCTTAACCTTTTAATCATATACTTCAATGTTGCTGTACCTCTTATACCAAGACATTGATATGAAGGTATTAAAGGTGAATACTGCCTCATCAGCGTGTATCAACTTTATATTATGCTCTTAAGACCTTTGCATTTAATCGAATATATAATTTAAATTAGCCTTATAAAATGGAACATTAAAGTCAATCACTCTCTTAATGCGATTGACTGTCTTGTAAGATATCCCACTCTTATTATATATGTTCGCTATAGATTAAGCAGAGATGTGAAGCTCAGGAAATTGGCGATGAAACATCACAGCCTCTAAGCTAGAGAGAAATGAGCCCAGTATTTAAGAGTCTTATCATTAATAAGATATTCAATATGATGCTGCTAAAATTTTAAAGGTCTCTTAGGCTTAGAATTAAGATACTATCTCTTTAAATTCAATGCTAATAGACAGTGAGACCTAACAGTAGCAGGATATTTATGGAGAAGCCTTGCTATAGATGTGTAATTTAGGATAGGCTTGAGTTGATCATTATATTCATCACAACCATAACGCAACTTAAACAATAAATCTCTATACTCACTGTCATAAACTTACCCCAAACCTCGCATATACTCACTTAAATTACTAATATTTAAACATTAAACCCCTACATAAACCCTATTAAAACCCTAATAAAGTATGCGTTAATAGTCTACTTTTATCAATCAAAAACTCAATCAAACTACTGAAAGGGTTTTGGGGTTTTGATTCTGCATTAATCCCACAGTGCTGAATTTAAACCTTTTGTTCAAAATATTTTTGTGAGGGAACATTGTATTTATCAGTTTAATTTTTAATATCTAGGAATAATTTAGTTTCTGACGCTAAGTTATAAAATTATTTTAAATTAGATCTTTTGAGACAAGTGTGAAAGAATTGATCCTTTGAAGGTCAATGAAGTCTTTGATCTATGAATATGTTTTTGTGAAGTTGAAAATTAGTTATTAAAGTAGTTGCATCTATTCGCTTGGAAGATATTGGTTTTAAGTGAATTATTTTTGCCTCATTTTCTTACTAATTTTTTAGTTTTTTCATTGATGCTTATATCCATCCATGAACCATCATCATCGCGCATCTCGTCTTGAGAGGAATCACTGTCACATTGAAGACTCTGCTTAACTATATTGTATAGATAAATCGCAGATATTATTATAAGCTTGCATTCTCACTTGAAATTTCCATTGAAGATTAAAAAAGCGGGCTTTTCTATTAAAATATAAATTATTAATTAATTAATAGTCTGCTCAATAAAATTAATCACACTAAAAACTTACTAAGGGTTTTGAGGGAACAATTATAGTTTTGTGACAACCCCACTTCATTGACACAAAGTTAAAATTGTTTAAATACACCATAATATTTATCTCTTCGTTCTTAAAAGTTGAAAAGAAAGAACATTTTATAAAAAAATAATACAACGAATTTCTGTGATTTTTTGTGATTAATCACAGAAAATCAAACAAAAATGTCTAAATCACAAATTGAGAATTCTATAATCGCACTCTAAATTAATTGCTCAAACAGTCCGATTAACTATATAAAGCTTAAATTTAATATTGAATAATTAAATATCTTATAAAGATTTCAGAGTCTATGGAAACAGTAATAAAAAGGTCGTTCGAATAAATGTCACAGCCATGTGAAGATGGAGGTCAAAGAATTTGAAAATCACATAGAGTGAATTATCGGCTAAAATCATATCTAAATGAGAACTCTACAAATATTTTACTGAAATATGTAATAATTATTGCTGCATATTAATTTTGCAGTGAACCTTTACCTCCCACCTAAAAAGTCCATCAACAAAGACTACCTTAGAGAAGTTTTGAAGGATGAGCAAAAAGTGTTGTCAAATGATTATGTAAAGATGATTAAAGTACCTAAATTCGGGAAGCTAGAAGTCAAAAACTACATAGAGGAATTCTAAGGTGAGTCTGAAGTCCATCTGTACCTTCCCGATAATCTCAATAAAAGAAGACTATCGATAGACAATACTTTTGCAATGTGCTCAACACAATTGAACCTGAGTATATTGTTAAGGTTGTCAAGTACGCCTTAGACCAAAGGTACGATCAAGCTAAGAATGAAGAAAAGAAAAACTATATATTGATATCAGATTAGTGGCACAAGAAGCTATTGAAGCACCCTTTTGTCTCTTGTAATTATTTACTAAGTACCTTATTTTAGTATAAAATCTCCAGGGAAGACAATCCATTTATTAAAAGAGAGCAGTAAAGTGGTTGGACCAAGAAAGGCAATGGAGTTACAGCGCATCGCGACAAGTCTAAAACGATTCAAGGATGGGGAGATAAGTGTTGAATTAGAGAATGGGAGACACGAAAATGAAGAATGCAAACAAAAGTTCAGAGGGGGCTCTTCATCTCAGGCAAGCATGTTGATGACATAAAAAGGCACTTAATGACGCTTAATTACTTAAATCAAATGCTTAAATTATTCACTCTATAAATGCCCTTAAGACAAATTTACTTAATTGTAGTATCTTCACTTTCTTCAAAATATCTCTTAATAATTTCACTATTATCTATATATGCCCCAATAACAGTCTTGTTCAGTTTTATACGTTTAAACTTATTTTTGATAACACTTGAAGTATTCATGAATAGGGTTGGTCCCAGGAAATTAGGATGGTGTGAATAATATTGGTAAACTTTCGAACCAACTTGCTGTGATGGACTCTTAAGTTGTCCATAACTATAATGAACTTTCTATCTCCAGCAAGCTTGAGCAGTTCTTCACAGAATTCAATAAACTTCTCTGAATTTAAAGATGACATATACTATTTAAAGTGAAGTAAGCAAAAAGTGGGAGAGATAGCTGCGATTACAGCAATAGTCTTATTATAAGTACGTTTCAAAGGGTGATTAATATTCTAACCTTTATTAGAATACTCTTTTCTCATTAAAGTTGTGTAAGAGAACATGACTTCTTCAATAAAAACTATTGCACACCCTAATTATTGGAAATTTCAAATCCCCTGTTATAACTCAAACAGGACTTCCCGTCTTTTGGTCTATTATGCTATTTTATAGACTTAACATTCTTCTTTTTTATATTGTGTTTTTTGTATAAATTACAAAGTACAGACTTAGACAAGCAAATGCTAGTAAAATGTCTATGCAGTAGTTTGCATCTCCAAGCTAAAGTGTATCCTGCATGGTTCTTCAAAGTGTCTTAATTGGCTACATAATTTAAAAAATCATTACTATAGCTCTTTTTTCTCGAATTCTTATTCTTTGTAGCTTAGCTTATTTTATTGCAGATATCTGGACTATATTAATCCTAAATCTTATGTATGCTTACTTGCTTCAAGTACTCATACTTTTTTTTACGTAAAATTAGGATACCTTTGATAATTCTGCTATAGCTCATCAGTTTTAAGAAAATTTTTTGAAAATTTAAATAAATTAACCTAGAAGTGAAATGAAGCTAATTGCTTAAGTCGAGTGCATAAATAATAAGTTAATTATAATTCATAAGTATAATATTAAATATAAGAAGATCAACCATGTAGTAAAAATTATAACCACATAACTTCTTCAACTAAGTTTAGAGTTTTTAAATAGTGTCATCATTCTGATCATGTGTCATCATTCTTACATTGAAAATAAATATTGAAACTCTTGATTGAAATTCAAAGACTTAATGTCATTTGTAAAAATGACATTAAAAATAAAAATGGAGCATCAATTAAAACCACTTCACTCTTGCCCTGTTGAAAGTTGTGATTAAAAGGGAAGTTAGAATTCAACCTCTCAGCTTTATCATAGAAACCATCTACACTAGGAAATGCCTTTTGAGCTAGTTCAAGAGGAGGGGTTTCTATTTATGTGGGTCACCAACTCAAAACCCGAACCAGCTCTATCATTTTTTATAAAGCATGGTTATCGATGGATAGAGACTATAGTTTGAGTAAGACTAACAAAGAGAGGAACATTCTTTAAGGGATAGTTCAAGTACATTCAACATGGTTCCGAGTTGTGCATGTTAGTAGTTAAATGCCGATATGAAGATATTAAGTAATTTGGGAAATTCAAGTAAAGTCTGAATGTGGTCGAGAAAATGAGAGAAGCAATCCTAGAAACCAGAAGCACTCTATAAAATAGCAGAAAAACTTGTTCCTAATGGCCCTTTCTTAGAAATATTTGGAAGAAAACATAAAATAAGAAGAGGTTGGACGACTATGGGGAACTAACTTAGCTGAATATGTGATTAAAAGTTGTTATTAATTATCAAATTAAATTTTCAATTAAAATCTACGGAATCCAATAAAAAGATCAAATAATATGTTAATTGTAAAAATTCTAGTAAAATCATGATAAATCAGACTTCCATGAATTCGTCCATGTGTCTTTATGGATGTAAATTGTAGAAATTAAAGTAAATTTATGGTAAATAATCTCTCAATCATTCAGTCAATAACAAGTATAGATTATAATTATTTGGATCCATGTATTATCATGATCAATCATCCATCTATCAACAAACAGAGGGTAAATCGAAGATTTAATTTGTATGAAATTGTCTAAATCCACTAATTTTCACTAGAGTTTTGTCAAACATATGCTGAAAGCATTTTCTCATATTAGATGTTGTAGAACACCTTCTAATGACTAATTCTGTGGAGTTGCCTGACTAATGATGAATACATGGACTGGTGGACCCTCTTGAACATAAAGAGAGAACTTTAAATTACTATAGAAAAATATAATTTTCTCATGATAAATCCAGATTTCAAGTTGTATATGGACATTATGATAATCTTCCCAGTGAAACATGGTCAGTATAATGTCTAAATATATTAACTTAATCAAGTTGTTTCTGAGGAAATTGAGAACGAGGAATCTTAAAAGAACATTTTAGGGCATAATGAGACACTGCTTGAAATTGGTAATATAATAACATAAGAATCTTAAATCATCATAAAAGGCAATCTATCATTCAGTCAATAAGTCATTTTAAGATGTTATTATAAAAAATTCTAGGATAGTAATGTTCAATAAACTCCTACATCATCAAAAAATTGATAAAATATAAATAATATTTGTAAAATAATATCTATTATAATGATCAATCTGCCCAATATCGTGGGACATTTGTTGATTCTTTGTGGAATTCTATTTATTGTCATGATCATTTATCTATGTTAATCAAATCTTTTTATTATATATTATTTATTTTTAATTTTTTTAAATTCATATTTTTTCTTTTTTAATAAAAACAATATGGTTTAATCTTGATTTTATTTAATTTTTTTATTCTTTATTTTTTATATAATTTCATAATCAATAAATAATTAATGTACAAAATTATTATATTTACTGGAGAAATTTTAATTAATATTTTTTCATTATTAGTAACAGCGTTAAATTGCTCCTTCTTTAGTTTATTATCTTTTTATGATGATTTAAAATACAAAACCAGTACATTTAATTTTCTCTGATGATGCCATTTAGCTAATAATTCATGCAGGGAACCCACTAAGCATGATCGCAGTATATCAAGATTTTTGTTGTAAAGATATTATTATTTTTCACTTTAACATCCTTAAAAGCTTCAATTAGATTATCACTAAACACCATCAGCCTTGTATTGTATTTTAATTGACAGTCTTTTGCATAAGTAGAATATTTGTGATTACTGGGCTGTTGAAAGATTTGTTATTGCGTATTTCAATTAGTCTTTGTTGCATTGTGAGTTAGAGAGCAAAATGAGGCAATTTCATTTTAGTTGGGGCTGGTTGTATAAATGCAGGAACTTAATGATGAATAATTTTAAAGCCTTAAATTTGCTGTTTCATTTGATGGAGTTCTTGCTAATGGCTGTTTGCTTTTACATACTTTATCCTTATACTGTAATATGAAAAGCAAAAGCAGCTTATCAATTGTTTAGAGATTTTTAAAAGCAAAAAGGCCATCGCTCCATCCTGTAATAAAAAGTAGGGTTAGAGGAATTCTTGGCATGTCCTTTTTAGTAAACCTCTATCAAGTATAGATATCATCTGTGGACTGAATAGGAATCCGCCAATGGTATCCCTTTACTCACATGGGGAAGAAGCTGTGGCCACCAGAGAAAGGAAAAGCCACCTATAGAGACTTGCATAAATACAATAGCTTAAAACTTTAACATCACAATACATCCAGGAAATGTGCGAAAGGCGCTGACTATATGTCTTATGATGACCTCAAAATACTTGATGCTCAATTGTTTCAAGATCTAGTACACTTGTAAGAGTCGGAAATTCCATTTCACTTGAAATTTAACAAAGAATCGAGTGATTCCTAGAGTTGTCTGGGTTAAACAGATTCCACCTTGCTTGAATTTAAAAATTAAAATCTCAAGACAAGCTAAGCCTTTTTAAGTAGTGTGATTTGTATACTCGAGAGTAGACTTAAAACCACTCTCAGCTATAGTTTCTCAAGAAGAACTCTATGAAATGACAAGATAGTGCTCCAATATATAATTATATTTAAAAAGAGTCAGAGATGAGTAGAGCATGAAGAATGCCGCTTTATAAGACATTGATTGAAACAAATATCATATCTACAATCTATATAGCACCTTATATTCAAAAAGGCAGACAAAGAGCACTTTAGAATTCAAATTAACTAACGGATATAGGGAATTTCAATTTTACAAAAAGTATTACTTTTGATTATGATGATTTCTCCACTAATTTCATACACAGATAAAGTGGGTGCAATTATACAAAATGAAGGAATTATTATTATAGTTGAATCTCAATAGAATTAGTGCTATTATTAGTAATTCACAGATGGCAAAATAATAGTGTTTTTGTTTCAAATATTCTTGTATTTTATAATAATTTATTTTGTTTCACTTTTCACATGCCTTTAATTAATTTATTAATCAACATTAAATCATAGACTTTCTTATTATTTTATTTATATTAAGTTTATTATTTGAGATCAATTAAAAATAATGTTTTGTTGTTTAAAAAATTCAAATGAATCTTATTATCCTCTTCAAAATAGTATTTTTTTTTGTTGAAATTCTTCAAATTTATTTAATCATTCTTTTAATTTGAATTTATCCGAATAATTTATTGATTATAAAATATCAATGTGCTTTTGGCTTCTTAATGGCTGAAATAATTATCTTAAATTTTTTTATATTATTTATTAAATTATCTTAATAATTTATAATTATTATCTCATTTATTTCCCACTTATTTTTCTTAATTTCATTAGATTAAGTGGATACAGGAGATCAGATGATGAGTTATTTTCGAGAAAGATATAAAAATATCTAATATTTTAAACTTCAAAATTTCATAGTTAAATGAGATTTGACTTTGCATAGAACTAATTAATCAAGATATTAATTGAGTTTAATAAAATTAATCAAATAAAACTTAGACAAAGTATATAATAGAGTATTTTCACCATTTTACATTAAGTTTATTGCCATTAATCTTTGATTATTAATTTTAATTGCATTTTAACATTGAATTAAACCTAAATTATTTAACTTTTATTAATTTAAAATTAACAACAATTAACTGTAACATATAAAATGAAATCTTTTCAAAATTTACAGCCTTCATTCAAAAAATTTGTTTAATAAACGAATGAGTATCACTGTTTTAGTAAATTAACTGTTAAGTTGATTTATTTTAGAATAGCTTAATTCGTAAAAATATCCAGTTTTCTTTTCTAAATAATAATGCGAGAATCACATTATACATCATTAATTAACATTTATAAAGTAATTTCTAACTAAAGAAGTGAACCCGTTGAAAGATCACAGGAATAATTCTATGAAGGAATATTTGAAAATTGTCGGAGTAAAAATTTAAGATTATTAGGCGAAAATACAAATAATAATAATAATAATATAGTGTTTTATTATAATACAAAATATAAGAGTTCAATATTTAATTTGAATATTAATGGAAGGAATTAAATAATTAGTATGTCTATAATTAATGAAAAATTATAAAATATACTTTCAATAGTTTATCTGTTAATTGAATATAACATTACAGTTTAATCTTCACAATAAATAGAATTTAAACCTTAAAACTAAATAATAGTAATGTATCATTAATAGGGTAATTCTCTCATTACAATCGGGATGTTTGTAAATTTTAGTTATAGGATTAAAAGTTCTCACATATATAATAAGTGAAATAGCCAGTGTATCATAAAAATTTAAAGCTTTTAAGTTATTATTTTACACTTAAGTAAGGGAAAAATCAACATTAGGCGTCAAATTAAGAAGAAACTGCCCCTTTAACTTAACCTTTTCGCACACATTCTCTAATTAGTAATCATATAAATGTTGCTAATGATCTTTTACTAATCTAAAACAACAGAAAAAGCGGGATTGACAATTAAAAGACTTTAATATTTTTGCTCATCTGAGTTAGTTAAGTTATTTCAAATAGAGTTTGTTGGTGGCTAATAGAGGATTTTATATAACAACTTTATTTAATAAAGGAATTTAATTAACATATCAAAAGCAAGACATCTCAGAATAACTTATAGAAGAATATACTGAACATCTGGAGGAAACATTTTTAAGTCAATTTTGCAAAATAAATATCTAAATGGATTAGAAATTTATAGAGAGGCAGCAATTAAAATAAACTTCAAAAGAATAAGCACCAGCTGATACAATTCCTAAGAAATTAATTATACCTATTAATCAATATCTATCAAGATATATACAATTATGAAGAACCAAAACCAATGAACTCTGCTTATAAATTAAAATTAACACCAGTATTTTATAGAATATAAATATAAAAAAGTGCTGAAATTATTCCATTATCTTTAGAAAGCTATATATTTTTTGCTCTTTAATTATAGCTCCAAATTAAAAATAGAAATTATTTACAGTGCAGTGTTCTATTCATGTTTTACATTCATGTATTTCTCTTCCAACTAATGAAATTTGGTTTCATCAAGCAAACAATGATAAATAAATTTAAATTTTTAAATTAAAAGAGGAAAAATGATTCTATTTACACCTAAGAATACTAACTAAGCAGGCAAATGCGCTCGAGGAATATTACAATAATTTTACTGTACAATTTGAGTAATAAATGTCATCAAAAGATTTGATTTTTCTTTCTAGAATCTTACTCTTATTATAATTATTACTAATTTTAAAAATAAGACATTTAGACAATAGATGACATTTAAAAAATAAATAATGAATGAGGCTCTTCAGCTCGACAAGAAAATACCAAAATGCAAAAGTAAACATTGAAACTTTGTCAACGAAGATAATGAATTTGAAGACTACAATGCAGATGAAAAAATATCAATTATAGGTAAGTAGTGAGAGACCTATGATAGATTGAGTAACTTGAATGAGAAATAATTTATATTCCAGCATACTAAATCCAGGATTGAATTAACACACGAATTTAAATAATATCTTAACATTTTCTTTCATACATGATGGATTTCAAACCAGTACTCTTTAGTTGATATGTCTCAGGGAAATGATAAAGAAAGAAGTTGATAGAACTTATATTGATTATTCTGCCTTTAAATATCCGCATAATCTTATAGCGCTAATAAGATTATTAATTTTCTATACAATTCATGCACAGAAAATTAGCAATGAAAATATATAAAATTGGTAGCAACAAGCTTGTTGTAAAACCCCATGAATTTTTTAAGAATTGAGATAAGGGGGTACAATTGATTAATTAAGAATTATTATTTATATTGGCTAAAATCAATTAAAAATAGCGTAAAAGATAATATACACACCCTGATTGGTTTATTTTAAATGGAAAATAATTCGAGCCAATGGCTTTAATTATTAGTCTAAATATTTTTAATTTACTCCAATACAATAATAATTCTTAATTAATCAATTGTACCCCCTTGTCTTAATTCTTAAAAAATTCATGGGGTTTTATCATGCATGTATAGTTGCTTCATCTTTTCTCTTATTGGTATTAATGGATAAGTATTAATTAAATAAAATAAATAGATAAAATTAGCTAAGTCTAAGACTTCATGAATTTAGAGTTAGGGTAAGATAATCTACCAAACATTTTTGAGACATTGGTCAAATTATTATATTTTATTGATTTAAATATTATAAATTATGAGAAAAGTTGAATATAAATAAATTGCTTTTCAGTTGTATATCTTTAGAGTTAATGTAAATAAATTATTTACCATAACATATTTCTATTGCTGTTTGCTTCAATAATTTTTATTCTCTAAATAAATAGATATCAAAGTACCTCAAAAATCTTTACTGCTTGATTAATTTCCAGTACTTGTAGTTTTAATTAAGCAAACTTGTAAGGATTGTGAATACTTATTGCTTTAAAATTAGCTTCAGCTTGATTAAAGCTCTGCAACTTATCATAGAATGATGACTTTAAGTAAAATATCACCCAAAAGCAAAGCATGTTTAAATTATAATAGACATTCTATACTCTAGGTAAATTAACTAAAATCTGCTTTTATATCTGATAAATTTAAAGATTTTGAAAATAATCTAGCAAATTTTTATAATCAAGTTTTATCACAGTCTTTTAAATTATATGTTCTTAATATTATATATTTATATCTTATTCATAAATTAATACATAAAGAAACAATCAATAATTAAAACTTATTCGCAGATTTGTCACTTAACTTTGAAGCAAAGCTATTTAAGAATAAAAACCCCAAAACCCCTTAGTGAGGTTTATAAGTGCTTTGATTTGTAGGTTATAGTTGGGGTCTTATTGGGGTTAGTAGAGAAAACGCAGGTTTGATGTTAATTTAATGTATATTTAATGAATATTAAGTGATTTAATTCAAACGAATTTTATTTACTTGTCTTTATTATACATCTGGAATCTTGCTCTCTTTAGTGGCACAAGTATGTCATCCAATGTTTACCTTGGATAGGAGGGAGCACTTATTATTATAATCTCTATTATATTTTTTATTTCCTTGCATACAACTTCTTACTTGATATGATTCTAAGCTTAACTGATTGATTATTTTTCAAACTTTGTACAAAGTAAGCCATACTTTCCATATCACTCTCTAATATAATAGCTCCAATTGCCCATACATCCCATTAAACAGAGCCATTAGTCCATTTCTCTCTGATTGGGAAGTATCCAGGTGTCCCAAGAACCTTTGCTAAGGTTACTATCTCTTATCTTAATGCTCTATTGAAATCTATAACAACTACTTCTAAAGGGCAGAGGTTTATCATAACATTTTCTGGCTTCAAATCTCTATGAACATATCCAAGTTCATGCAACTCCTTGACACCTTATATCATATCTGATAGTATTTCATTCAAATCATCTGGGTATCTGTTATGATTCAGATAATCTCTCAGAGTCATTTCATATTTCTTAAGCCTTAATGCGATATAACCGTAGCTTAAAATGACACCATTTAGCTTAAGCAAGTTCTTGCAATCTCTTCTCTAAGCCTCTTTATGAATCATGTATTCGTTAGCAAACTCATTTTTGTACTGCTCATTCTTA
Source organism: Oxytricha trifallax (assembly GCA_000711775.1). NCBI lineage: Eukaryota > Ciliophora > Spirotrichea > Sporadotrichida > Oxytrichidae > Oxytricha > Oxytricha trifallax. The sequence continues at coordinate 12,505 of ARYC01008873.1, forward strand.
AGTAGATGGCTGTAAGGATACACCTTGTATGCATAATCATCAATTACAATAAGTTTTGGTTTTGCAGGAACGCTTATTTGCAATTAGTTATCAATACAACTACTTATTTCAAATGCATTTAATGCAGGTATGTTCAGAGCTATGGCTTAGAAGCATGCTAATATAGTGTTGCCTACCGGTTGATTTATCAATTCATGCAGCTTCTATCACTTGAGTCTCTCCTGTTTATATCTTTATGACTCAATAGTATTTGATTTTCTCTTGGCAGGTATAAGCTTTTAAGTTTCTTTATCTTGAATAAATAACTCGCTTAAGTGATGCTTTTGCATATGATTCTTCACTTTTGCTGAATGGGTATAGGACTTCATACAAGTTGTACATTAATATCTGCCATCGACTTTATCATGCTTGAAATAGATCTTAGCTCTACCAGATTGTATTTCTTTGATGTGCCTCTTCAAGCTAGAATCAGTTGAGAAGAAATTTTAGCATTTATTACATTAAAATGCTTTAACCTTTTCTACTGTGAGCTGTTCTTTTAACTCCTCAACATCTTCGATTGGCGTTTAAATACCCATCTCTGCTCTCTGCTTCCTGATATTAATTTCTAGAATAAACACCTCTGATTCAAACTCAAGAGCTTTAAGCTCTGGCTCCTTTTCAATGTAGATGATCTCTGGCTTCTTAGTTTAGCCAAAATTTAGCTAATATTATCCACTGCCAAGAAATACTGCTTTGCGATTTAAGTTAGCCGCCATGTTAAAATTCAAATTTAAATTTCTATTATTATAAGTGAAAACCTCACTGGCTATACCAACTTTGTATAGGAGCTGGGACTGCAACAACAATGGTTGATTCTTAGATGTTAGACATCATATTTATACTTAGTTTATAACTATAAATTTTCTAATTTTATGTTAATATTTTTAATTATGGTACCAACTGAGAATAAATTCAGGTTGGTACTGGTACCAATTAGATTTGAACCATTTTGGAACTTTTCCATTAAAACCTCTTAGATTAAAACTAGGTACTAATTAAGTTTTGGTACTATTAAATTAGTACCAATTAAATTTAAACGGATTTAGTACCAGTAATAATTAAATTTAAACAAATTTAGTACTAATTTAATGGAACTAAATTGAAAAAAATGGAGATAAATCTCTCAAGTTTGTTACAGCTTCTGCAAACTTTCTCCACGTATCTTTGCAGGGTTAACCTCCTATAAGATGCCCATATTTAATAGTAAGATTTTAAACAATAGGATCCAGAACTCTATAAATTAAAATTTAAAATTCATAACAAGAGAAGGAACAAGGATGGAATCTATAAGTACTGCAATGAAGAGAGTTGAAGCTTAAGAAATGATCTCAAGATTTAGAAGCAAGGAAGATCTCTATCGATACCTCACTTAGCATGGGAAGCATGTGACAGATACTTAATCATATACTATAGTGGGTTTATTCCTTCCAACGATGGAAGGTACCAAAATTTCATTCTTAAAAGCGATACTCTGCGATGAGAAGAAAGCCTTCAAAAACAACGAAATAAAGTTGATAGAAATACCAAACTACCCAGAGATTTCAGTCACTAATCTCTACGAGGATGCGATGAAAGATGAAGAGTTGGTAGTTTATCTTCCTACCAAGAAACAACTCTCTAACAAGCTTCCAGAAAGGAGCTTCTTCATTGGTGTTCTTGGCACTATAAGAGAAAGTTACCTCAGAGAAATCATTGAAGAAGCTCACAAAAAACGCTATTCAATTTCTCCTGAAGATTAAAAGAAGCAAGGCATACTAATAAGCGAGACCTGGCTCGCAGAGCTTAAGAAGCATCCATTCCTCTCTAGTAAGCTTTGATTTATAACTCTTTAGGGAAACCTGGAACTGGTATATTTTTAATGAAAGAACATGCAAAGGTTCACAGAGAGAGAAAGTTATAGACTATTAATGAAGTGAGCAAGAGACTTTATAAAGATGTTTAAAAACCAGATGAAATAAACATAGATGCAGGAGCTGGCACTAAGAGAAGAAATATGGGCCCAAGCAAGCCATAAGAAGAGGAGAAGAAAGAGAAGCCTAATCCCTTTATGAGTTAATTTAAAATGTGAACTTATTCATTCATTTAAATCTAAACTTATTTATAAACATTCATTCTTCCCTCTCTCGCACAAATTGTTGTCTTATCTACGCTCACTCTCTTACAGCTGCTATGAATTAAGTCTACTGTATCGATGGGCAAGTCATGCATAAGATAATACAGCAGCAGCTTCTTGTAATGAGTCTTGATTTAACTCCAGTAGAATTCAATTCCATTAAATTATGGGCTATAAGGAAAGTTATAAACAGAAGTTATGTTTAGCTCTTAATAAGCTTTCTTAGACTCCTTAATTTTATGAACTGAAAGGTTATCAACAATAAGGATGATCTCTTGATTGCTATACTTCTGTCTGAGCTTATGTAGGAACTCTATGTACTACTCTCGCTTAATAGAGCGATGGTGAATGACATAACTCTCCAAGCCTGAATCTCTACTTATACCAGCTAAAATTGCATGGGTGACTACCTTTACTTTTTAGTCATAAACTTCTATGTTATCATACTTCTTGTCATGACTTATTAATAAAAGTGTTGAACGGAAACACAGCTTCATCTGCATGTATGAACTTGATGTTATTATCAATAGCTCTCTGAATTTAATCATATATATAGTTTAAATTATTACTATAAAATGGCACTGTAAAATCAATCACTCTCTTCACTCTGTTGACAGTCTTGAAAGTAATACCATTTCTTCTATAAATGTTGGCTATAGTCTAAGGAGAGATGCGCATATCAGGAAACTTGCGATGAACATTACAGCTCGCTAGTCTAGAGGAAAGTGTGCCCAATACTTTAAAGTCTTAGAGTCACAGAGGTGGTCAATATGGTGCTGTGAGAACTTTTATTTTCTAGCAGGATGCTTTCAAGTACCAGAATTAAAATGCTAAACAGCTAACATGCAGTGATACCTAACAGTAGAGGAACTCTTGTGTAAGAGCTTTGCTATAGATGCATAATTCAATACTGGTTTGAATTAATCTATATTAATACTCGTACCATACCTAAGATTAAGCAGTAATCTAAATATTTCTCATCATAAATAGAACCTAAATTTCGCTAATTTCTATTTCTCATATTGCAAATTGGCCTAATTTCTCTACTAACCCCAATAAGACCCCAACTATACCCTACAAATCAAAGCACTTATAAACCTCACTAAGGGGTTTTGGGGTTTTGAATGGGGTTATCTAGAAGAATGTCACAGCTTATCAGTTTATATACTGCATTTCATTTTTGATAATAACTCTTTCTTTCTAGATCCATTACTCTTCATAATCCATTAATATTTAATGTAAAAACTTATTTGGTACAAGTAAAATTAAAGACTTCTTTACTCTGAACAAATTTAGACTTGTTTTGGATTTGTATGTGTTCATAGAAAGTGTACTTTTTCTTTATTTTATTTAAGGTTCTTTATCTGCTGCTATAACTTATCAAAATTATATATTAATGAAAGTATTGCATTTACTCATTTTGACCTATGATTTGTTTGAACACTTCATATAATATCATTTAGAGCTCTCTTACAATATGTCATCATAGGAAGTTGGTTGAAGTAAAAAATGATTAAGCAAAAAACTGTAATAAATTTGGAAATAAATAGTTTGAACAAAGTGAATAACAAAATAGATGATTCATATATAATAAACATATAGAATAAACCTTAATAAAAATATAAAAATATTTAAATTTATTAACATGAATAAGTTTACCAGTATCATTTAATAAATTTTATATTTATATTTTATTATTAAAAAGTATTTATTTAAATTTATTAAAACAAAAAAATCGTTTTTTATTTATCTTAAGTAGCAATTATTGCAAAGTCTTGATTAAATTTTATAAAGTTTAAAATCTTGATTCAAGCGCTAATATACATTAATTTACTTAACTTTGCCCCATCTAAAGTAGATTGATAGAAGGGAAAGTTATTCTTGTTAAAATTTTAGCTTATATTTTTATTAAAAAGGCTAAATAAATATTTTCCAAGTTTCCTTTAGAATGAATATTATAAATCAATAATATAGTTATATTAATAATTTATTTTACATAAATGAATCAATTATTAGAGAATATAGATGGTATTTGTAAGGATTACATCACAACAAAGAGAAAGAAAAGAGTCTGAGAGAACGAGAAGGGAGCAATTTAACTTAAACTAAATTAAAATGCAAGACTCATAAAGTTAGGGATAAAGCTGATAACTCTTCTGAAAACTCAGACGTAAAAAATCGATTAGATATTACTCAATATTCTGAAATATAAATTAAAAACACAATTATAAATACGACAATATTATAGTCAAAACTGAATAACTATTCATAAGCAAATAAATCAACTAAATCATGAGCATTAAAACAAGTTTTATTAATTAATTTAACGAATTAATTGTAATTAGATGAAAATAAAGTACAAGAAATGAACCTTTATCCTAATAGAGAGAGCACTGCTGACTTTAAGAATCAAAACTATATAGCGTTTTATTATTTTAATTAATTTCAAATCAGTGGTAAAGAGTCTGATAAATTTGATAAAAACAGAGTCATTTGATCCCTCTATAATTCACAAGTCTTACTTAATAAATAAAAAATGAGATTCTTTTATAAACTCTAAATACTTATTATAACATCAACCAATTTAAAATTAAAAATAAATTCACAGGTTTTTCATGTTCTTTGCATTAGACGATGATGAGCTTGAGATTGTAATTAACGCTTTGGATGATAAAGATAATAAAAGATTTTTTATCTAAGATGTAAAGGGAGATCAACTTCTTGTCGTTGAAAAAGGTGTACTTAACTGCTTACAATAATTTGTAAGCATTGAGATAGAGCCTAATTCTGAATTTAAATCAGGAGAGCCACATTAAAATATTTTATAAATATACGAGCTAGGTATTGCTTGAGGAGAATTAGCTTTGCTCTACAACACTTTCAAAACAGATACAATCAAGGCAAAAACTTATTGTTTTTTTTTGGGTATTGAATAGAAATATTTCACTTATGTTATTTAGAATGTTATCGTGTAAGTATTTAAACATTTTATAATTACCATTTATGTGTAAAAGAGAAAAATATAAGTATTTCCTGATGAAAATTAAGTTACTTTAAAACATGGCCCACTATAAAAGATCAAAACTAGCTGATTCAATTAAGGAAGAAATATTTGGTTATTGATTTCATTATCATAGAGGTAGTAGAATTATTGAATAATTAACATTTATAGTATGACTTAAGCTATTTAAACAAAATATTTTATTAGTTAAAATATTTTCAGAATCATTATTAAAGATGAAGCTACTGCAACTGAAATCTTAGAAGCGCGTTAACTAAACTATAATAAGTGATGTCTACAAGCCAGGCAATCATTTTGGTGAGTTGGTACATTTAAAAAACAAGTTAATAGCAGAAAATGTTACCGCATTTACAAAAAATAGGTGAAGCTGTATGTTAGAAACAGCTCAAAAAATTACTTAAGCTTATTGAGAAAATATTTTTAAGGGAAACATGGATATTTATCTGAATTATGCTTGAATCACTTGATTAATCGAGAAGCTTTAATAATATAAGACTACATAATTTTAATTCACAACATAAACCATGTAAAACTTTAAATCATTTAATATAATGATAAATGGTAATTAAAAACAAGAAGAATTCAATGCTTTTAATTTGTATATTACATATCTTAACATAAGCTGTAATGGTAGTTATTAATAAATTTAGTTAGTTGTTTAGATTTGAGCAAGTTCTTGAAGAAGGGAGTTGGCTGCCTTTTATTTAAGATATATATAATAATTACTGCTTGAGTATTAGTCAATGATCATAATTTATGGGTGTTATTTATTGAAAATATATCAAATTATGGTTAATAATGCGAGAAATATATGATTGTATTGATATAGCCAAGAAGATTGAAAATTATTAATATAATAATTAAAAATGGGAATCTTAAAAAGCAGTTACATCTTTCCATTAATTTGAATATTTGTCAGAATGCTCGCATCAATGCATTCCGTATAATTTCTTGTTCTCCTTTGCTGAGACTTTCTCTTCCCAGTCACCAATCTTGCCAACCATTATCTTTAAATGAAATAAAATAACATTTTTTAACCTTCTATTTGTGAATACATGGTTCCCATCAACGTCATAACTTAAAATATCTATTTTTAAATATTTAATTTAATTTCATATTTTCAATTCTATAACATTTTTTGTAAATCAATCAATGATAAATTCATTAATTATATAGCAGATGCTACTAAGAGGTAATTTAAACCAGCGAAACCAAAGCTCCCTAAAGCTGGAAAAGGATTCATCATAACCTCTTAGTTTTTGACATTCTAAACTAAACTTGGAAACTTGCTTTAATACCATCTAAAAGCATTCCTTTGATTTTGCTTCGTTATTTGTAAATGAATTTACATTTTTATAAAACTCATAAAACCCGTACATATTTAACTATTTTTGTTCATTAAGTCTTAGAAGACAAAAATCATCTTTGCTTTTAAAGCTTTCTATAAATTTTAGTGCTGCTTCTTTTGTATTTCGGTTAAGTTTTGAGGTTAGGTTATCTTTCAGTTATTTTTATAGAACTGAACACTTCCTCCATACCTTAGCCATTAAGTTCCTTTCATCTCTGCCTTTTTAGTAACAAATCTGAGTTTATCTTGCTGTTGATCTTTTTGCTACTAAAATTTTAAGAATTTTGCTGTTTAGGTTATACTCTTCTTCCCAATTCTACTAATTGTATTTAATAGATATTTCCAGCACTTTAATAACCATAATTTGACTACTATTCAATTGTTGATTGCTCATTATCGTTGCATTATTTGCTTGTTCTTTCTTTCATTGTTTTTTCTCTACTTAAACCATAAACTATCCCAATATCCCATAACTGCAGAGAAGGAATACAGAGACATCAACATTTCATCAAGCAGTAAATTCAATTAATTTACTGCTCCTTCTGTTGCAATAGTGGCTGCCATTGTATATATCTTAATAATAGAGACTTAAGCATTTCAAATTTTTGATAATTTAAGTAATTCTTTAAAAATGTCAAGTAAAATTTGCTTTTCGAGAATCAATTTAATATCCCCTTTATGAATAGAGTTATTTTTATCATCTTATCATCAGTAGAAAACGAATCAGCTTTACTCAATTTATACTTCTCATTAATAAGTATTATTATGTAAACTTATAATATTTATGCATTTTATAATAATTAAATTCATTATATAAAGCTGTTTGTAAATGATTATTTTTTTTAAAAAAAGAAGATAAATTTGTATTAATTATTAATCAATTTTTCATAATTAAAAAGTTGCAAAAACTTTATGTCCGATCTTTTAAATTAGAATCATGCCCGTAGAATCTCCTCTTAATTTGAGTAGTGAGAAAAACTTGAATACTATTAAATTTATCATTTACAATATTTCATTTTCAAGAAATTAGATGATTTTTAGGAAGAAATGGGGAAATTATCAATTTTATCTTGATAATCATATCATAAACAATTTATAAATTTCACATATGAGAATGTTATGATTTGAAACACAAACCAAATATAAATAGAAGTTGAATAGTGTCTTGTTAATTCAGATACTTAAACTAATTTAATTAAATTTGCAGTTATAATATTAATTTAATATGATTTATATAAGAGTAACTATGAAAGTACTAAATGAAATCGTTTAAATGATGGATTTTGAAATGAAGAGGAAAGGAAGTATAGTGAAAAATGATTGGCAGAATCGAAAAATAGGTAAAATTGAATATCAAGGTAACAAATAAACAGACAAAAAGATTCAAGTTTAATGTAAATAACATTTACTATAGTTCTTTTCTTCAATAGCAATTCATTTATACTAAAATTTTAATAATGATTATGTAATTTAATGCACATATAGGATATAAAATTTTATCCTGGAAATCAATTTTTTGTTACAGTATTAGCTGAAAATGTAAATTTGTTGAAACTTTGATCCTCACACTCATTTTTAAGCTTTTAGAATATCCAGATGAAATCTTAAAAAGTGAAGTTAAAAATCTATAGATAAAAAAACAAACTTATATGCCCTCCTTGTTAAACCTACAATTCATGTTTATTTGTGAATAATAATTTTTCGATATTCTTTTCTAAACATTCTCTTAGAGATCTACCATAGAATCATTGAAAAAGCTTAAAAAAATTTAAAACAATATATATATATTAAATTTTAAAAGATTAGAGTAAATTTTCATATGTTTGCATGCCTTCCCTTTTTTAATAAAGATTCATCAAGTTTAGGTGATGATAAGATGATTTAACATATCGAAATTAATAAATTTTTGACATAAATTTTCAAATACAAATTGTGTTTATTATTAATTCATGTTTTTTTTGAATTTATTTGATTTATCACAACAAATGGCGATCATAATTAAACTTCTTATTTGGCTTTTATGCAAAATATTTAATTTTAATAGATTAAAAATATATTAAAATAGATTGACTTTTATTATAAAACTAGTAAATAATAATAATAATCATAATTAATTCACATAGTCGTCTCTATGACAAGAAATTATAAAATTAGTATTAACAGATATAACTTTTAAGTTTATATATTGAAAATATTTGCGATTATTGGCAATATACCGATTCTTAGAAGCTTTATTTATAATAATATATTGCAATATCATTTATTTAATGTTCATTCAAAACCCCAAAACCCCTTAATGAGGTTTATAAGTGCTTTGATTTGGAGGGAATTTGTTAGGGGTTGGGGTTATTAATTAAATGCGAGACAAAATATCAAGCTTTTGGGGTCTATTTATGATGAAGAGTATATAGATTTAGTGTTTAAACTGTGCTATGGATGTGATATGTATAGTGAATAAGTCAAACCAGTACTGAACTATAAGTCTATGTCAATGCTCTTAAAGCGTAGTCCAATCAACTGTTCGCTCTCACTGCTTGAAAGCTGCGTAATTAAAGCAATAATAGCTGAATTCTTAGCCTAAGAGGAAGTCAAAGTTTCTTTAGAAGCATATTGACTATCTTATTAAGGAAAAAACTTTGAAGTATTGGGCTCTCTTCTCTCTCGACTAACGAGCTATTATGTTTCACCGCCAGTTCCCTGAGTTGATGATCTCTACATAATCTGTTGCAAACATTTATAAACGAAATGGTATCTCTTATAAAGGTGTAAATCGTATCAAGAGAGTAATAGATTTCACTCTGCCATTTTACAACAACAACTTAAATTATATTTTTAATTAAATGCAGAGAGCCTAATAGAAAAATATTAAGTTTATTCATGCTGACGAGGCTGTGTTTACCTTGAACACTTTCATCTAGAAGTCTTGGTATAAGAGGCATAGTAATATAGAAGTATATGACTAGAAAGTCAAGGTATAAAAAATGGCAATTTTTGGAGGTATTAGCGAGGATGCTGGTTTAGAAACTTATGTTATTCATCCTCGCTCTATTAAGACAGAGCAGTATATTAAAGTTATTAGAGCAGCTGAGAGAGAAGTACCATGAATAAGAGATTATACTGTTTGTTGATAATCTTTCAGTTCATAAGACAAAATATACAAGGAAGAGTTATGAACAACTTAAAATAACGCCAGTGTTCAACGTACCTTACAGTCCATAGTTTAATGGAATTGAATTCTACTGGGGTATACTAAAAGGTCATTATAAGAAACTGCTGCTATACCACCTGATGTATGACCTACCTATTGATACAGTCAATTTTATAAGAAGTTCAGCTAAGAGAGTTGATAATTAGTTGGCATAAAAGTGTGCTAAAGAAGGGAGAATGAATGTATATTAATAAGTTTTGTAGTTAAGTTAATGAATATATAAGTCACATTTAAAACTCTTTCGTGAGAGCTGGCTTCTCTTTCTTTTCTTCTACTTCTTGCTTCCCTCCTCCAAGGATTCTTCTCTTGCTGCCAGCTCCAGCATCTATGTTCATT
>ARYC01008874.1:0-10327 GCA_000711775.1 Oxytricha trifallax
TCTCTCTCTCTTAGTTTTACTATAATTAGTTTTATGCAAGTAACATATTTTTTGTTGTGATGGTTAGGATGTATAAAAATATACTCATATTAAAATTCAAATTTATCATGGAAATTATATGAATTCTCATCATAACAATTGTTGCAAATTTCTACTATGATTATTAACTTGGTACTGTTGAAGTTGGTTTCGTTGAACTTTATGCTTTTTTAAAGTGGATAAAAAGTAAAATTGGATCCTAAGTTTATAAGCCATTCCCAGAGGCAATCAACAAATATTTAAAAAAAATAGTGCTAGAACAAATTTGAATATTTCGAAAAATATGGTGTTAAATTTATTTTGCATTTTCTTTAACAGAGTATGATACTAATATAACAGCTAATAATGAAACATAGGGAATTAATTAAAATGTTAACTATATTCTACATTTTTTACACAAATATATTTAATTTAATATTCTCTTTCCAAAAACAAGATTATCGTCCTATACTATACTATATTTTCTTACTCAGATGTCCCTTTCAATAAATGGTTGTATTTTCGTTAAATATTTGAACAGTTATTAGCGAATGAATGTGACTGAATCTATAGTTGCATGTTAACCTCAAGATATTTAAAAGACATTTCAATCTATACATCCTTATCAAAAATGACAGCGATTAGAAGAGATGTCTAAATGAAATGATCTATATTGTAACCAGAGACAAACTATTAATTGCATCCAATTACTTCAGTATGCACGACTTCGAATCAAATTTACAAATTTTAATAATAAAAAATAAGATTTAGTTCATGGAGTTATATTTGCATTCCATCTTCGAATTAATATTTTATAAATGTATTAGTGGAGCAACTTTTGCATTTAATTTTATTGAATAACTTTAAAATCGCATATAAAAATATATAATAATTTTCCTCATAACTACCAATAGAATAATCATTCTTTAAATAGATGGAGAAACTTATTTAATTAGTTATAAATTCAATTTATTGTTTTATCGCTAATGTTTGGTAATTAAAAAGGGACTAATCCTAGGCTTATTGTTAAGATTTTATTAGATTATGTCTTAAATGATAACTCATTTGAAATTTTTAATAATTAAAAACTTTTTCTATAGCTGTAGATTAAGATGTTTATAGTTCCACAGTCAGAATCTCTTAGTAAATATACAAAAGATAAGTCAATTAATAATTGAATAAATTTCTAATTTTTCGGTTATTTGGAAAGTTTAGAGATATTTGGATGAAAAAATGGAAAATATCAAGTTCCTTTATTAATAATTATTATCATAGTATAAACTATTATTATTTTTCTATTTTTGATTGGTTAGATAAATGAGACAGCTAAGAAGATTACTCTGACATATAATCAAGAACAATCTTGAAGATGTATCTCAACTATTGAAACTATATTTAATCTAATAACAAATAACTGAATCATCCAAACATAATAATCCTGATGGGAAAATTAAGTCATAAATTAAGCCCTCAACACTATAAATAGGAAATGATATTAAATCACTATGACAAAGAGGAATATCGATGATTGATGTTTATTCTAGATTTATTGGCATTTTTTATTATGAAAATATTTAATAATCCTAATAGTTCCTTGATAGATCAACTAAGAAAGAGATGCATTGCCATTCAATTTTGTCAAAGAGGAATAAGAATTATATAGAACTACATCGAGAATGTTAAGCTAAAACAGTGATGATAAAGATCAATAGTAGTAATAATTTTAAACTTAAGAATGGGATAATCTAATGAGTGATGTAAATTACAATAAATAATAGAATAAATTGGCAAAGTAGACTATCGTGTAATTTAATCAGAAAGAAATTCATATGTATATTCACTAAACAGCAATATTTAAGGTATTTGATATGCTTAAAGGCTAACTCCGGACTATGTGAATGGTTAAGATTAACTATTTTGGTTATAATTCTTTAATTGTTGTAACTAACAAAGAAGATGAATCAGATCACCCTAATTTTCAATAGATGCAATAATTAATTAAAAAATATCACATTACATGTTGAACAAGTGATATTAGAAGGTTTGTAAAATGTATCGGAGCCCATACAATAAAGATATGAAAGAGCTTTCGCCATGGTAATAACAATAAATATAAGTATCTTAGTAATAGTAGTGAGATCTCGAGCTAAGCCATGAAAATAAAATGGATTTTATGCAGTAAAATGGAAAAATAACAAGCTTAAGTGACAATATCAAATTAACTAAATTTATGAATAAAAAAAACAGATGAATACTTTAATTAATAGTCATATTAACTCGTGAGAAATTTTTATAGACTGTAAACAATTCAAGCAATTAAAAAGAATAAAGCATTGGTTTTGTTTGTATTAAATCACTCTTATGAAATAAAGAGTGTCAAAGGTCAGTAAATATCTACCAAAAGGTAGTCTATTAGGAATAAAATGCATTAAAATCATCTTATAGTATTGTTAATAATCAACAATTTTACTGCAATAGATGGAACACTGATTAAATGTTGTTTATAAAGACAGTAATTTAAAATACATAAAATATAAAATACTGATCATTAAGATCTTTGCTGCTACTGTGGAATAGATATAATTTACATATAATACAAACATTAATTAAATTGATATTGAAATTTCATATACTATAGAATATCAGATTCTCCTATCTCTAATCAGCCTATGATAGGCAAAGAAGGGGGATAGATCCAGAACAATATAAAATCTATAACAAATGTGAAGTGATGATAAATTAATCACTAAAGGTCAAGAGCTGAGGCAAGATAAGATAATGATATATTTAAGAAGGTTTTTGATGTTGAAATAAAAGAATTAAAAAAATAGGATGAAAGAAAATATGAAATAAATACGAGAATATTTCCATTAACAATTGAAAATGAAAGAAATATATTGAAAAGTAGATGCTATTTTGTAATTTTCTTAAGAGAATTGAAGATCATTGAGGGCCATAAGCATTTCTCGAAAATCATCACCATTTGTTCATTGCTTGCTCTACTCTGAAACGTAGATACAATCGAGGAACTTTCTTTAATCCTTTTCTCCGATTTTGCAGACTTGGAAGATTTGGGCAATGCCGAGGGAGACGTGTTGGTTGTCAATGCCTTCGAAGATGAGGTCAGTCCTTAAGATCTGGGTTCATTTTGACGGCGCAGCCTGGGAGCACTTCGACTTTTTTTGGCTTGCTTTCCACCGAGGAAGTTCTTGAATTCAACGAACTTGCCATCCTTGGGAATCACGACGTTGATGGGGAAATGATCATGCACCAGTCTCATCTTATATCTGTAACCCTACGCTCATCATTATCAGGAAAAGCTTACCATTACCAGTAAAACTCATTTCGCTAACCGGAAATCTCTAAGCCAACTCCGCTTCAGCTAAGTGTAATTCATGAGATGCAGAAGTGGAATTCATTGCAGTGGTGATCACTGGTGCAGTCATTGTGTGATTGGCTTCTTTCTGCTTGAACATGTGGGTAAACTGAGTCTCCGTTGATGCAGAAACCGAATACGTTGCATTGGGTGTGCTCACCACAAACTCCAGTTGGGTTCTTTTTACCGCAGGTCTTCATAGCGTGATTGGTTTTTGTAGGCATCTGGTTAGGGATCAGCGTTGATGCAGTACTTAAACTCATTGTACTTTAAGTTAGTTGGGAAGGCATTTTTAATGCACTTAAAAATTTTGCCACCACCAGCGGATTTTTCGTGCTTGTACCCTCCAAAGAGATGCTTGATGCTGAAATCAGCAGTGGCAAAGCCGACTACTGCGATTGAGATAATATCCTTCATCATTTATATAGGGATTCTAATCAATAATTAATTATAAAACTGTGAGAGTTGTAATTTATAGATTCATACTATATAATAAATAAATTAATTGATTTCTTTTCATCCTATTTTTAAATTCTTTTATATCAAAATATTCTATCATAAACTCGATTTGATTCTGTGAAAGGTCTGTAAGAACAATATTTGCCAAATTAATAAAATTTTTGAATAAAAGAAACAGTATTAAATCATCGATTATATATAGAGAATAAGCTCATCAGTAAGAGTTTAATTGATAATTAAATGCAAATATATCAATCATATTGCTTAATCAGCTTCATAAACACTAGAAATTTTTTATTTATCTTGAAAGACTAATCAATGTATAATAAAAAATATAATATAACTTTGGTATATTTTTTATTTATTAATAGCGTTTTAATAAATGCAAATGTAAATTAATAATAACGTAATAAACCCTAATAAAAACACCAATTGTTTTATAGCAGCTCGAATGCTTTCTTAAACAATGCTCTATACTTAGAGAAATTTTGAAACCACCAGTAGAAGTAGTGTTAGAAATTGATATCAATGGGAATACTCAGGGAAGTATGACTACTACGAAAGAGAGATTACCATACTCGAGTCCAGACATTGACCTCTCCCTTTTCCTGAAGATTTCAGACACAAAAATTGAGCAAAAACGCTAAAGCTCCTACTGGAATTTCTCAGTTGTCTGAAAGCATTTTAAATTGAAATTCTACTTTAATTACAGAGATTCCCTGTAATAGTACAAGTACTTGGAAAGATGAGGCGAAATCAATACAATTTTAGATAGAATTTCCATTATAGGATACATTTGCACTTAAAGCACTATTGGCAAGCATATCTACTATAAAAACTGATACAAGCTTAGCTTTGGTGTTTTTGCCATGGTTGATGTGAGAAATGACTGATTAGCGCTTTGAACTACTCAGCTTCTATTTATCTATTCCATTAAAATTCCATTAAATTATCAAACTAGCTACATTTATTTTATTAATTACTCTATTCAAATGTTTTTACTCTTTTATTATAGTTTTTAATATTTTATTTCTCAATTCAGTAGAATTATACCCAAATAGCTATGGTCATCTTCATGCAGTCAATAATGACATATGAATTTAAATATATGATGCCTATCTTTTTTTTTCCTTCAATCAAGGCATTATTTTCAATTTAAACGGTCAACCCTAAATAACCAATATTTCAAGATCTAAGTAAAATATTATATTATATTAAAATTGTAGATGATTATGTTGAAAATTGTACTATATCATCTGACTATAAATTCCTATTGCCAATTTCAATAATAATCTTACCCATTTTCTCAATTCCTATCCCAAATGGGTCTCTATTCGAAAGCATCATTAGCTTTGTAGGAAAATGTTTTTAAAAATCTTAGAATATTTTCAGTATTATTTGTTAAAGTCACATTGTTATTGACATTATTAAATTACTTTGAAAATTTCTTGAGCACTATCAACATAATTTCTCAGAGTTAAATTAATAATCTCTATATTTAGAACGGCATTGTCTTAAAATCCAAAAATAAAATCACTTCATTAATCATTGAAATCATTGAACTACTATTTTAAAAAATTAACTATCACTGTCATTTTAGTTTAGTAGTCTCTCCAAACGATAATTTATATTTAATTTATTTCTCTCATACTTTACAGATAATTAAAACGAAAGGAAGTAATATTTTTATAGATAGTGGAAACATTTATGGTAAATTATAGTAAGCAATATATAAAAACACTAAAACACATTAAGTATGTTATCTATATGCATAATAATGCAATCTCTAATATAAAACATCCAGTTGATAATATTGCTGCTACAAATATGTAGTACTGAGCAGTTGCTTTTGGATGAAGCTAGTCTTGGTAATCAGTTCAATTAAACACAATAAATTAGGCTTTACTAGTAACCAGCACTCTTAATCTCTATAATTACAATGAGTATTTATACTTTAACAATTCAGGGGGAAATAGTAAATAATCAATAAATAAATCAATAATAAATTCAGTAATTATTCAAGAATAAATTAAAGCAATACAATGCCTTGTGCATAATTAATTACAAACAAAAGATTACAATAAGCCAGAATAGTAGGAAATAATAACCTCTAAAATTAATAATATAGATTAAAGGAAAATAGGAAATAATTGCTGATGACAAATAATTGTATGGTAATAATGATTGAAAGTTCTTCTAATTAATTAGCATGAATTAGTTAAAACAATATACTTTGAAAATATTTTAATAGCAATTAAAAACTAAATTAATTTCTAACACCAAAAATTAATGTTGATTTAAATTAATAATTTGTTGATAATATTGCTTATCCTGCTATATTTGACCTATCATTTGCTGCTAGATATATACCAAATAAAAATATAGGAATAGTTACTGAAATAAATCTAAATGCTGAAATATTTCTAAATGAATATAATGACTCACAATAATTACTGTCAAAAATGACAGAAATTGTTTAAGACATCACTGTTAATTTTACATATTAAACGGATGCTCAGGATTAATTAATACTGTATTATTCGAAAATCATGATGAAACTCTCATTCCATTAATTGATCACATATAGATTTTTATTTTCCCACAGTAATCAAATTGTGATATTTTCTACCTATAATTCTATTGTTATAAGAAATTAGATTTTAATATTTAAAAAATATATTATATAAAGATGATAAATATATAGTAATTATGGAATATTTGCTAACAATGAATTTATAATTCATTCAACTTGATTTTCAACTTCTTGCAATGGATCAAAAGCATTTCTAGGGTTTCAGCTATAAATATTGATAAATCGGTTGTAACTTAAGCGAAAAATATCGCTGAATAACAGAATCAAAAGTCAATATTTCTAATGATAGTCTGAATTTAATTAATCTTCAAATTTTATGATCAAGGAAAATATTCAATAAATATTCCAGTTTGTTTCTATAAATAATTATAAATAATAATAATAAGGATATTTTGATCTAAAAATTTGATAGAAAGATATCAATTTTGCAAAACCTAAGTATAGGAAAAATCTCGACAACCAAGAAGATGCCAGATGCATCAATTACTCTTCTTTAAATAGTATTTTTTGAGACAACTGAAATTATATCCGAAAATTTTATTTTAAAGAGAGCAAGGAAAGAATATAAGGGTTAAGTCGAAAATTATAAGTACATTTTAAATCAGCAGCATCAGATCGCACATGAGCAACTTTTTCATAGTAATTTTGGGATATTTTTATTTTGTCTAATTTTATCCTGTTTTGAGTGTTATCAGTGCGGGCAAATTTATTAAAATTTTTTAAATATTCAACTAATGAAGGGGACACAATTTTAAGCATGTTTTGGGTACTCCCATCAACCACTACTAATTCCATCCCCAAAATACAGCAGAGCCAGGTCACACTCGAGCATTTTTTTCATAGTAATTTTTGCAAATTTTTATCTTAGTTTTAGTTGTTTATTTAGTAACGTTTTTTTACATTCATATTCTGATTATTATAATAATTTTTTAAGTTTTATATTTTCGAAAAATTAATGATTATAAGAATTTGATTAAGAATAAAAAAGCAATTTTAATCAGTAGTATAGAAAATGTTAAAGACTCAACAGTGTTTATATTTATCCCATTTCCTTCATAGATGTGTCCACTAATCCAATAATATGTGCCTTTCCTTTTTCTTTCTGTAGCTTGTTGAAATCTCACATTAAGTCATTCACCATTCTTACCAGGTACGACCGCTAGAAATAACAATTTTTAGATATGTATTTGTAACTTACCTTTTATGTGAGTTGCACGGCATTTTCTGATCAGACATTTTTATTATATCTAACATTCTTTATCAAATTCTTAAAATCATCTATTTTTCGTAAATGTATCATAATTCTATTAAACAGTTAAAATTTCAATTTTAGAATAAAAATTTCAATTATTTTTCATAAATGATGTGCAGCGGGAAACCTCCTACGTCTAGTATATTCCAAGTCAAGAATTAGCTTAGAGTTTTTATTTTCTTCAATTAGTATTTACCAATATCTATTGTAAGTACTCCTCCGTTCCTCGCAAATAGTAAGTAATGTTTTGGATGTTTAATCCAATAATCTTTTACAGTCTCTTTTCAATGAGGGCGAAAAAGTCTGGATTCTTTCCTTCAAATTCTTACATCATTGCATCTTTTTTGAGTTTTGAATTTAAACCTCTGACATTTTTTCAATTCAATGTTTTGCTCAGCCACCTATCTTTTATTGCTTATAATATTTATCCTTCTTTTGCTGCTCTGTTTCTCCTCAAATCGTTCGCTTCTCATTACTTAAACTTCTACCCCTCTCTGTGGCTAAAAAAATGAGGCTTACGGCTATTTTCAAGCGTGACTGTATGTTTGTTTAAGATTTTATTGTGGATATTTTCTAATTAAGTGTCACTTCTTCCCCTCCCACGTATACAGGCATTTTTATCCTTGAGCTATGTCCTTCTTTATTCTTTATCTGGTTGCCGCTAAGTGTCCATCTTTTAATTTTTGGTAATTTATTATTTTTTTAGATAATTTTTATATAATTGTTATATTAAAACAGTATGATGAATAAAAGAATATTAATATACTATTATAGCTTTAAATATATTAAATGATATATTTAGCAATAAAAACAATGATTTAAAACGAAATATTTGAATATAAATAAAAATTCTAAATTTAAATTATTTGATGGAGGATGGTTTATTGCAGCTTTTAGCTTAGAAAATGCTATATAAAATGAAGTTTACTGATATTTAATAAAAAGAAATTCTCAATATTAAGAATAAAAACAGGTATAAGTGTTTTATTAAAATTCTTACTTTGAAAGTACATATATTTATTTTATATTGGAATTTTATAATTATGTCTATAGCTTTTTACTTTCATTATATAGTCTTAGTTTATTATCATAATCGGTATCTATTTATCTAAATATATATTTAAACAGAAGTCTTAAGAACTCCATTAAAAAATTAGTTAAAAGAGCAAATAGTTTTTGAATTTGAAAGTTGTATTAAATTAATTTAAATTTGAATTATTAAGAAATTATTATTAATATTTGGTAGCTTTTCATTTATTATCAAAGATAATAATATATATATATAAGGGCTTCCATCACAAAACAAAAAGCAACCAAATTTTTAATCTGAGTATTTAAGCCTTTTAATATATTTAATCATTCTTAAGTTTTAATCCTAACTGCCACTAATGGCAATGAAAAGTCTTAACCTGTACATCCCTGTGAAGAGGAGGGCGTGGGTGCTCTATGGCCAGCCCAGTGCCACGACTGCTTATGATGGTGGGACAGGAGGGTCTTCAGCAGACAACAGTGTAGATGGAACAAAGGCATCAAATAGTAGTACTCTCCCTTGATTGTCACTCCATTACATTGATCTAAACCCCAAGGCAACCAGAGCAAACCAATGGCTTCGTATCGTCCAACAATCATGCGATCCTCTCTAGCAAGACCTTCAATACTGGGAACTCTTTGCCGATGTGAGGCAGCGCTAGACTATGACAAGTACTCCACAGAGCATTGTGAGGAAGAAGAGCATAATGTAGCAACTCCATTAGCGCTGTGACTGATGGTGTATGCGCAGGGTTTAAAGAGCAATAGTGAGAGAAGGTCTTATATTCACTGCTTCCTACACATTTATCAACTTCTACATTCTTGGTATCTGAGCCAGTTCCCATTGGTGCGAAGAAGTCGTATAAGAGGTCTGAAGTGGCAGATTGGGTTGGAACCCCATCGGTTGAGACGCCAACGAGTGCAGCTCGCATGGTGACCTACATTAGGATCTTCAAGCCCCCCTAATGGCAAGAGCACTGCGTCCCCATCAAAGTCCTCTAGATATTAGGAGAATCTGCTAGGCAAACTACACTACAGCATAGAGAAAGGCGCTCAGTCTAGAGTGGAAAAGGGCAGGAAGCTAAAGAGATCTGATGGTTTAACAGTAATGATCTTCCTCCATATCCAAAACCATCCGCACTATAAGCGTAAGCCACCGCTTTGGGAAACCCCAGTGGGCTTTTGGGAAACAGTGATGCTTGATTATCTCGGCTCCCCGAGGAGATGTCTAAGCCGGAAGTTCCACCGTCGTGAGATGGCTCCCGCTGCGTCGAGTGGTGCCACTGGCCGCCTCCCATTCGAAGATTCGCCCCTTACTTCGACTGCAATACTGGTAGTCAAGAATGCCGAAAGGCCTTTGCCGAGACTGGCTGCCAAGAATTACCAAGATAAGACGCTGGAGATTCAAAGACATTTATACTTGATGGCAAAGAGATATGCATGACCATGCTTATGGGCAACGACAAGAAATGCACAACAAATTTGTAAATAGTGAACACCCAGATACCTTTCAGCAAGGACAATGCTTATGGAAAACCATGAGCAAAGAAGCAGATAATCAATACCAACGTTTATAGCTCAGGCTCAGGGATTGGCTATT
>ARYC01008875.1:0-26767 GCA_000711775.1 Oxytricha trifallax
AAGGTATTAATGAAATTCCTATACAAACTGAAGAAGTAGAAGTATACTTTTGTGAGAAGTGTGAGAGAGACTTCGCTCATAAATCTAGTTGGTATAGGCATATGAAAGAGCAGAGAAGCCAAGCCAACAGTATACTTAAAGCACGATAAAATCGACGGAAAGTATGATTGCTTCGAGTGCCAAAAGCAGTATGCTCATACTAGAGATTTAAGGAAGCATCTTTTAAAAGCTCACAAGAAAGATTTAGAGATAGAAAAGCATGAAGATGAATTGAAGCTACTTAACAAAAGAAAAGCAAGAGAATCTTCGAAAATGGTAGAGCTCGAACAAGCTTGTGAATCAGAATATGTGAGGAAATCACGCAACCTACTAACATCTGAAATCACAAAGATTATGATTAAAATTCAATATAAAAAGATTCCAGTTCTTGCCTAAGTTGACCTAGACACTTCACTTTAAAGCTACCTTATATTAGAAGACTCCTTTGATAAGAAAGTTATCAGTGATCATCAGTATGCATACAAGGTGTATCCCTTCAACTATCTCTCAAGTGATGATAAATATTAGATGGAGTTCACAAATGAGTATCAAGTACTCATTCAAGCAAAGTTTAAAGAGTGCAGTTACTTAATCAAGCTAGATGCTGTTCTCCTTGCCAAGGATCATGTTGCTTTCAGACTTCCACTCTATGAAATGACCCTCAGAGATTTTATAACAGATCAAAGGAATCATAAGTAGCTTGCTTTGATAGCAACTTAAACCTTACAAGGTATAAAAGAGCTACATAAGTTAGGCTTTGTTCATAGAGATTTGAAACCTGAGAATATTATGATAAAATTCTCACCTGTAAGAGTGACAATTATTGACTTCAACAGAGCATTAAGGGTAGAAGTATCAAGGCTAGGAAGTGTTATGGGAACTCCAGGCTATTATCCTGAAAGAGAAGACTGGAGAGATAGAGACTATCAATGAGATGTATGGGCTTTAGCAGCAATAATAATAGAGTCCGAAATGCCTCGCAACGATTACTACTCTACAAGGTGCGAGAAAGATGCTAAGAAAGAATCAAGTAGTTTATAGACAAAACCAGAGTATCTCAATCAATAAAACATATGGCAGAATCAATAATAATAAAACCAAACTCAAGATCAGACATATCAATAGAGCAGATAGAGTTTGGTTAAGTAAGATAAACTACAGACCTCTCCCACATGATCCAAAAGTGCATCTTGAATGATTAAATTAAATACATTTACTATAAATTTCACATTAAAACCTATTAATAACCCCAACCCCTAACAAATTCCCTACAAATCAAAGCACTTATAAACCTCATTAAGGGGTTTTGGGGTTTTGAATGTAAGGATTCAATTATTCAAATACAATTTATTTTCAAATACAAAATTATTTCATATTAAATATCTTTAATATCTATTATATATAGCCATAAGTGAAATGAAAGTATTAGATTTATTTTCAAATTATTTTGATTTAATAGACTTTTATGTTTTTATTAAAAAAATAATAAATTATACTCCATTTTTCAAAAAGATAAAGTAAAAAAAAATAAAATTAAAAATATTTATAAAATAAAATTATTTTAATAGAATATTTATAATCAAAGAGAATCAATAGTATTAGGAATATGGATTAAAAATTCATTTATATATTTATTCTTGATTATTGAGAAAAAATGATTAATAATTGA
The DNA here is from genome assembly GCA_000711775.1 of Oxytricha trifallax. Taxonomy (NCBI): domain Eukaryota; phylum Ciliophora; class Spirotrichea; order Sporadotrichida; family Oxytrichidae; genus Oxytricha; species Oxytricha trifallax. The sequence continues at coordinate 1,709 of ARYC01008875.1, forward strand.
AATATAATCAAATTCTTATATTTCAATTGTATAATAGTTCAATAGATTTCTCTATTTAAATAATTACCACTAAAATTTACAAACTTTTATTTTAAAATTATCTTATTTTTAAAATAAATTATATGTATTAAAACAACAATTATATGTTATGTATTAAATTAGCGTAAAATTTATTTTTTATTTATATGATAATGATGCTAAATCTTGAAAAGACCATTACTGAGAAGAAATTAGTAATGACTTAGATTAAGCAATATTGTATTAAATAGCTAAGTTTATATATTTATCTCATATATAAAAGCAGCTAGAAGTTGGAATAGATCCTTCTCTTACTGTGTTTTAAATTGACAGAATTGGCTTCCTGACATCTCTAAACAATATATTTAAAAAGATAAAAAAATTAATTTATTTTAAAAACACTTACATGATTGTACCATATCTACATCAAGACTTCAACTAATTAATGGGGAAAAAAGGAATACTGTTAAAAAGTGTACTTGATGTTGGTATAGGCTATTTTAAAGTAAAACCCCATAGATCAATTAAGACACGAAGATTGAAGAAATGAACAATTAAATGAAAAATTAATAATCATTGGCTAATATTAATTATAATTGGGCTAAATCAAATTTGCACACCATGATTGTTTTATTTTATAAACACAATTATAAAATCCAATAGTTTTAATAATTAGCCCAAACACTTATAATTTACGCCAATAATATTAATTTTTAATTTAATTCTTCTTAACCCCAATCTTCGTGTCTTAATTGATCTATGGGGTTTTATATTTATTTTTCCCCAAAACACAATGGTCCTATAATATTCTTTTTTAATTTTATAGATTTAATAAAAATATTAATATATTAGTTATAATTTAGAAAATAAAAGGATTTTTTCTTCTTAAAAAATATAAATTAGAAATTTCAAATAGTAATTTCAAAGTATTTTTATAATAGTTTAATGTAGTTCTAGATTACGAAAATAACTTGCATTCTGTATTAATATTAAATTTTTTACATTTTATGTAACATTATAATTCTTGGACCTTGCACAATAAAAACTTCAAAATATTAAGGATTTGTTTTGAAGATATATCTAGAAATATTTTATAATTAATTCAATTTTACAATAAGTATTTTATATGAAAATTGAATAATAAACGGAATTAACCTTAAAATTGAGATTTATTTTGTTAATCAAATCTTCACTTCTTTATATTATTGTATTAAATTGATTCTTATAGCTTTGAGTTTACAAAATTAAAATTAATTATGAATATTGGGACATTTTTTCTTTTCAAATAGAGTTAATTTTTATTTTAAATTCTAATTCTTATTATTTGATATTTTGATAAAATTCAATGACCCATAAAAACTAATTAAATGACAAAAAATAAAATATAAAGATTTTAGCCAACTCAATCTTGGTATTTTCAATGAAGATAACGAAAATATTATTTTCATTAATCCCTCTTCACAATTCATACAGAGTGTAAATCTATCAGTAATTTAGGCAATAAAATAATAACAAAAATCACTCTCTAATTTTAACAAGACAAATACAAAAATTAAAAACTATAGAAAGAAATATGAAAACAAACATAAAATTGTATTTTCTAATTTATGATATATTTTTTGGAAAATAGATAATTATAACAATTAAATTAAATATAATAACAATATTTTTAAAATCAAATGAAAATGGAAATCTTAAAACCAGTTTCATCTCCTCCAATACATTGAACTTCGTCGAATTCAGATTAATATTATGCTTACTTTATCCTGTCGTTGCAGCCTCTTGTGAATTCTTTGTCTTCAGTCACTCACCACCAGGTACAACCTATTAAATAAAATAATTTCAGATATTTTTTTATAACTTACATTATTTGTGAGTAGCACTGCATATTCTGATCAGACATTTTTATTATTTCTAATATTGTAAATCTATTTGTTATAATTCTCTATTTTCTAATAAATATATCATAATTCTATGTGAGCATGTTTTTTTTTATGATAGTTATTTTAAACTGTTATATGAAAATCTAATTGTTCCGACCAAGACCTTTACCCCCCCACCCCTCTTCTAGAAAATACCCCCTTCCTACCCGTACCGCCCCATATGAATTTTTTAATCTGCGCAGTCTGAATCGATTTCCTTCTTGACATCTCCTTATCAATATGTGAAAATATTTTATATAAAATATAATAAATTTTAATAAAATTTGTAATTTGCTTATTAACAAATAATGGCATATGATTTATTTTTTTAATTTTTCAACGTCCTTCTTCAGTTTTTTTGTATATAATCAATCCTAAAGGGATAATTTTATTTTTGATTTGCTTATTTAAAATCATACTTTTAACATTATGCTATTTCTCAAGTAGTTTTTATATAAAATTTATATCTTTTAAATAATCTCAATTCAGCTTATTTTTAACAAATAAAAAGAATTTATCTTTTAACAAATTTACATATAAATTCTTTCACCCATTTATTCTAAGAAATATTTTTTTTCTCTTTATTATCGATTTTTATTATTTAGTTTTGTTAAAATCGAAAATTATATAAAAAAACAACTGGCTAATGAAATAGTAAATTTTACAATGCTGAATTAAAAATGCATGATTACTATATTTAACAAGTTAATTATTTTTTATCTGTTTATGAATATTAAAAAAGATATTAACAAAAATATTAATAATTACTTTTTTTATAAAATCACATATCAATTTTTAATTTTTTAAGGTAAATCTTCATTGGCAAAATTTATAAGTAAAAAGTAATACATTTATTTTATGAATTCAATTAATATTTTATAAATAAAAATATAACGTAGCTTTCATGTAATTATATTATATTAATTCTTTCAAAATTTAAAATAAAATAAATAAATTTTATTAAGTAATTATATAAGGAACATGGCAACTTTTTATTTGAGTAAAAAATTTGTATATAAATTGGTTAAAAGATAAACTCTTTTTATTTGTTTAAAATAAGATGAATTGAGATTATTTAAAAGATATAAATTTTATATAAAAACTACTTGAGAAATAGCATAATGTTAAAAGTATGATTTTAAATAAGCAAATCAAAAATAAAATTATCCCTTTAGGATTGATTATATACAAAAAAACTAAAGAAGGACGTTGAAAAATTAAAAAAAATAAATCATATGTTATTATCTGTTAATAAGCAAAGTACAAATTTTATAATTTTTTATGATATTTTATATATATAATATTTTTCACATATTGATAACGAGATGTCAAGAAAGAAATCGATTAAGACTGCGCAGATTAAAAATTTCATATGAAATGGGGGGTACGAGTGGGAAGGAGGTTTTTTCTAGAAGAGGGGTACGAGGTGGTAAGGGTCGCGGTCGGAACACCTAATATATTTTTCTTTACTTATAATTTTTTATTAATAATAAAGGGTAATTTGAAATAAATAAGATTATTGCAAAAAAAAATAAACTCACATTCATTGACAAACTTCTTTTAAGCATCTTTATTTTTTTTACAAGTGCTTTAATTTCATGCATCTTTTTCTTTATATTTTCTGTGTGCATCAATTATAAAAATGATATTTCTTTTTTATTTATTTACAGTCTGAGTTTTATAATTATTTTTAATTTTAATTTCAAATATATATTCACAATTCTAACTAACCTGCTTTATCATTATCTACAAAGAATAGAGTTCAGTAAAGTTACAAAATAATATCTATTTAAATAAAAGTTTAATTACTCGTGAAAGTTAATTAACATTTATCTACTTAAATTATTAAAGTCATTAATAAGATTTGATAGTAACATTTGCATTTTTAAATTATATATTGTTTTTTGGGCTTTATCTATTTTCCTATATTTAGTTTCAATAGATTTTGCTATTTTTTATCAGTTTACAGAAAAAAGTATTTGATTAAAAATAATTATTTCAACCAAACTGGCAAGAAAAAACTATTAAGATGTAAAAGATTTAACCATTTTTTACACAATCTTAACACTAAAAATTTTAAACACAATTTTAATACGAATATTTTTACTTCAAACATTTTTTAAAGTCTTGAGGAGAATAAGATTAATTTTTATTTATAAATATTCTTTTTAATATCAAAATCATTAATGAATTTTATGTTTTGTATATATATATATAAATATATATATATAATATATATATATATATATATTTAATTATTTTAAGCTTTTTTAAATGAAAAGATATAGGGGTTTTAATGGTAAGCTTTTTGATAAGATCTAAATTAGTAAAAGTATTATCGACTTAAGCTAGTATTTATAAATTTTCAATATAATTAATACCAATCATTTGGAAATTATTTTAGAAGAAATTTGAATTTCATAATTTCAATTAATTAATTTAAAATATTAGATTTATAATAATAATATAAATTATAGTACTAAGTAATACAAACATATTGGTAAAAAGAGTCAGGATATATGTTTAAGAATTTGAATACGGATATAAAATAAAAAGAGAATAAATAAATCATTTAATTAACGAATTTCAATGATTTTAATTTAGATATTTAGATATTTGAAATATATTAAAGATATAAACGAAGATGCTTATTCAATGTACTTATTTAATTTTATAATTCATTATTACTAATTAACTTTTTTATGACTCATCTCCTTAAATTTTATAAATAATTGATTCATTTTATGGAATAAATAATAAATGCTAAAACATATACTATCAAAATTACTAAATAAGATGAGTTTAATCTAAATACTATTTGAAATAAAAACCAACATTTGATTTTGTTAATACTTTATTTTTTAGATACTCTCCATATAAAATGAGATAATTCAATATCTTAATTTTTTCAGACCCTTATACAGTTCTTATGCTAATAGTAAATCAAATGAGATAAAATTTATTAGTAATAGTAAAATAAATTATTACTTCGTTAACATTTTACTATATAACAAATACTAATTTGTTTTTTGTTTATTTTTTATTTTAATTATATCAATTAAATTTTTATTAAAATAATCATTTTTTATATAATTTTTTAATGTATTCTTAAATAAATATCTCAAATCATAATATATGAATATATTATATTACTTTCCTCAAGAACTATTAAAGCCAGTCGAATCCCTTCAAAAAACAATAATTTAAATTTATATTTTTAACTATGCTGCAGCAAGATATTTAATGTTTGAAGGAATGGGTAGTTTTTAGCTATAATTTATTTTTATATTTACTTATTATATAAAGTTATCCGAATCACTGCCTACAATAAAATTGAATTTAGAACCTTTGAGTTCCCAAGAACTAATAACTAAATCTTAAGAGTCAATGTTAAATTAATAATTTTTATTTATTAGTACTATATATTAGTTAATTCTTTTTATTTTAAATTAATGATACTATGACCAAGATGATTGCGTAATTTATCATAAATATAAATATTTAATAATTAAATAATTCGAAGAGAAAAGAATACTTGTGTATACAGCGTTAACAGATAAAAATAGATAAAATCATGTTATTTAATTAAATTTTTTTTACTAAAATTAGAAATACTTTTATTTGGAAATTAGAGAGACTGATGACTGATTATCCAAGACAGTTTGATTCTAATTAACCAGTTAGTTATCCAAATTTAATCTTAAAAAACCATATTTATAATTGGGGTGGAAGTTTCATGGCCCTGAAGCTATGTATGTACCAAGGGGAGAAGTTACCTGCCCCACATAAAAATAAATAATTTTTATATAATTTCCCAAAATCTTTATTATCAATTATGTTATAATAATTTATATTTTAACATCGAGTATATTAAATTAGAAAGTTATAAGGATAGGGTGACCTACAGGGGCCCGAGGCTGGAGACTTTCTTATAGAGCTTTCTACAACACTAAGGCCTGCTGAGGGTAGGCAGGGGGTTGCTGGGTTCACCGCATGAGGGGCCAGTCGGCGGGGTTCAATCTGTCAGATCCTAGACTCCTCGAGTCGTCTGCACGCTAAGGATTTCCCTGCATTAGATGAGCTTCCTGGCGTGAGTTCAGCTTCCTAGGTAATAGGGAGCAGGATGAAGGTGGTGCTCAACCTTCAAAAGTGAGACGATGAGAACCATAGAAGCCAACGATAATGATTTTCCTCCCACACCAGGTCAGGTTAATGAGGCTACCACAGCGAAAGGACAGAGACTACTATCTCAGCAGCGGTGGAACCTGGTAAGCGTTTTCTCCAGACTCCCATTTAATTTTTTACAGGAAGCAGATCTCTGCGAGCTCTGCGGGAGATACTTCTTATCAATAGCTAGGATCTTGTCTCGTATGCATCTCTGTACAGGAAGAAGTGGAATGGGGGGCGAGGTGGTTTTTTGGAGTTTTTCTAGTTCACGACTTGCCAGGTCATTGATTGCCACGTCAACTCACTTCAGATACGTCTACGTCACGACTAAAATTGATGGTTTGATTTTAGTGTTAAACAGTGAATTGTTAAATATTTAATTTTGAGTATAACTCATTAATCATCATCAACATCGAGTATATTTTATCATGATAAAAATTACATATCTTTTATTCAAGGAGCAAATATTATTTATAAAAATAATATGTGATAAATATTTTATAATATATAAAGATACAATTGATAACTATGAACTTTGAAATTATATTAAAAAGGCTTTTTAATTAGGGTTAATGTATGATATAAATTTTAATGTTGATGGCAGGAAACTTCCTAAGGGTGCAGGAAGCTCCCTTATGGGGCAGGAGACTTCTCCCCCCCCTTTTAATTTTATACACTATTTTTTTTTCTCAAAGTAACTTTGAAATTGTTATAATATATTTTAAGAAAATAAATGGGTAAAGTTTATTAAATAATTGATGTAATATTTTATCATATAAAAATACAATTTTTATCTGATTCATTTGAAAAATTATTGAATCTATTAATAAATATATAGTAAATATAAATTTAATTAAATTTATAGTGAAATAGCGGAAATCTAATAATTAAAATTAATAATAATTATTCGAAATGCATTTTAATATAAATTTGGCTTTTATTTTAATAATTGCCTTGTTCATAAAAATATTTAAAAAATTATGAATTATATGTGTACTTAAATGTCATTTGAATGAATAAAAAAGATATAATGGATTTTTTAAAGATTTAAATTTATATAATTATCTTTTTTTATCAATATAAGAAATCAAGTTATTTTTCTTTTATTAACTAATCATCTTGGGCAGGGGTTCTTTTTATTCTAATTATCTAAATTAATTTATTCTTATTAATAAAAAATTTATTTTAGTTGTTTTTATAGTATTAAAATATTTTTAGTTTTTTTATTAAAGCCAATATTTATGAAAAAGTATACAAATCTAATTATTTAGGTTTTTAATTTCTTGACGCCTAGTTTCAATTACCATTTTTTATATTTAAATAAACGATTCAATTATATAATATATATTACTTCTTAAGGTTTTACAAAAAAATGAAATAGTTCAAAATCTGTGATGTTTTGACTGGTTACCCAATTTGTGAAATAGTAAAATTTAATATTCATATATTTCAAATAATAAAATATAAATATTTCTATTTTATATATGGCTTAATTATTGTTATTGGAATATCAAGTAAATTTAATTACAAAATGTGAAATTAGCGATTAAATTTTATCAGCCTAAGATGCAAAAGAAGCAGCGTAAAAAGTAATAACTCTGTTTAAGTTCATTAATGACAAAACTTTTAAAGTATTTCATGAAGTAAATGGAATCGAAATTGTGTATGAAATATTATTAAACATTTTAAAAACCAAATATTCTTTATATTTTGAAATATTTATAAATTTATTTTTGAATTAATTAATTATTCAAAAAAACTTAATTAGATATTTTTATTAATCATATTTATAATAATTTTATATTTAAGATTTATTTTTTTCTTAAATTGCATTAAATAAATATTTAAAATTTCTTTATTTTAATTATTTCATAAATTCACAGATTTTTTTATTCAAACAAAGTAAATTGAACTTTCATTATTACACATATTTTAATAAATATCAGAAGGATAAGGAGGGAATTAATTAAAGATACAAAATATAATTTTTGCCCTTTGTATGAAGATTTAATGAAACAACTAGTAAATTATAATATTATTACTAAAATACATAAGAATAGGAAATATTAGAAATTACAAATAAATCAGTTTGAAGTATACTATTACAACTGGCAATAATTAAATTTATTGATAATACTAATTTGATTTAGAATATGACTAAATTGAAAATTAATTTGAAAATATATATAATTAGTGTGCAGTTGTGCAAAAATATAATCATTAGACTTGGTTTTGATTATTTCCACAAATATGAAATATATAATTAGTTTTATAATTAATTAATTAGAAATGGCATACTTATCTCTGCTCCTCAGTAGCCGTGTCTCTAATGGTTATCGGTAGTGTAATCTGGCATGTTGAACAGTCTTTCATGAGCAGCTATAGCAGTACCTTCTAACTTCCAGCTTTAACACCGTGTAATGGAGAGTCACCTTCAGTATCTCTAATTAACAACTCAAATACGCCGTCTTTAAGCTGGTCGAATGTGATGGTGAGGATATTGTCGTCAAACTTAGCAATCTGTGGTTGAACATTTCCAAAGAGTCTGTAAGAATTTAACATGAAACTTACTGCAACAGTATGAGCCCGTCTTTTCTAAAGGAAGCGCAGAACATGCCAACAACTATCATTGGGATAGACTTGGATGAAGTAACTATCAAGATCGCAAACACATCCGCAACAACGAGGCTATTTTAGCATTATCGCAAGAGACATCTGTCATTTTCGTCTTAAGCATCAGTGTAACTGGTCACAAGAAGCTGAACTTTGTTTTCGGCGCAAACACCATAAAAGACTCCGTATTACCCAGTAGTCGAATAGAACATCTCCGTGTTAGAATGGTGCAATCGGCTTTTATTTCTAATTTTTTAATTATAAAACTAATTATATATTTCAGATTTGTGGAAATAATCAAACCCAAGTCTAATGATTATATTTTTGCACAATTGCACACTAATTATATATATTTTTAAATTAATTATCAAATTTGGTCATATTCTAAATCAAATTAAAATTATCAATAAATGTAATTATTGCCAGTTGTAATAGTATACTTTAAATTGATTTATTTGTAATTTCTAATATTTCCTATTCTTATGTATTTTAGTAATATTCATTTTAATTAGATGTAATTTATTATATTTATTTGGTAATTAAACTAGTCGAGAGCTTTTAATAAAATATAATTAATAGGGTCAATGCAGTTAACTATGCATTATAATAAATAATTTGTTTCTGTTAAAAAATAATGAAAGTTTGAAATTTCAGGGAGCTTTAAATAGATATAGGCAAATCCGTGAGGTCCAAATGATCAAGTTTATACATAAAATAATCATATTAATATGTACTTTTTTTATTATTTTCTTTTAAAATTTTTTTTATAATTATCTTGAATTTATTTTAACAAAACGTGATACAAATTAAATTCCATAGAGTCACTCATGTAAATACACAAATTTATGCTTATATCTTATTAAGATTGTATTTAAATGAGTGACTCTAAGTAATTTTTTAATTTGTATCACGCTTTGTTAAATCAATATTCAAGATAATTACTAAAAAATTTTAAAAGAAAATAATTATAAAAAGTCATTATTAATATGATTATTTTATGTATAAACTTGATCATTTGGACCTCACGGATTTGCCTATATCTATTTTATTGCTGTATTCATCTTTATTGACCCTTAATTGACCTTTGTCTGGCATTTATAGAGTTATAAGGATGGTAGAAATATGAAAATATTTAGGTGTTGCACCCCCAAATTTCATTTAATAGATTAAAAAAAGAAATAAATCATTATTTTTTTATTAAAAATATTTATAGAGTAATTTTTTAATTATTTTTTTTAAGATATTGTTAAATTTTAATAATGATAGTTATCGTAAATAAATAAGTTATTTTAAGGTGTTTATTTGATATAAAAACAGTTTTTAAATTTGTTGATAAAATTCGTTTTTGCAACTAGCTTTAAAATAATATATCTATAGTCCCATTTAATTTACCACCCTACATCAATATTCTTAAATAAATAATATAAAAATTCTTAATTAAAATTTATTGAACATTGGATTTTACAATTCTAGGCTTGATTTTTTCTAAATTGAATAGTTGAAAAGATTGCAGATATTTTACGTGTACTATAAGAATATCATTATTCAAAATATTTAAATTGATATTAATATAAATATATAAGTCTTTAAAGACATTTAATGATTATTGAGAGGATAAAGATGTGAAAAAGCATTCAAACAGCTAGGGTATGGCTAGTATCAACCAGAGCTGGAAATAAGAGCTACTGCAAGAGTTTGAACTGGCGAGGGAGGGCAAGGCTTTGCAATGAGTAGCATCTCTATGCTGAGTCCAAAGTTGCATTCTTCTAAAATTCTTATGTAAGAAAGCTGATTTTAGTTTTGCTAAGGGAATTACAGATACCGTAGAGAGGACCTTCTACTAAAACAACAAAATAAAGTGAAAGTGAAGGAAAAAACTGAAAAAGTTAGAACTTTAACAATTTGATAAGGTGCAAATGATGTCAACATGATAAACACAGTTTGAAAATTTTAAACGAAAGGGTAAAACCCCCATAGAGAATACCGATTATGCTAGGTTGGTCCTAAAGAGGGTTGTTTTTGGCAGCAATAGTGGTATACGCATCAACAAGAATCGCACGCCTGACATTGAGATGGTGCTCAATAATAATTAAACGTATTAAATATTATTAAAGTCTAGAAATTTAGTTTTGATTCCTAGTATTTTAATTTGCCTTTAGATACTTATTACTACTACTATAAGTCTGACTATTATTTGAACGTTTATCCAGATGTTGAGTCGAAATGCTAATTGATATATCAGCAGGATATAAATAACACTCATTAATCGTTTACATTTTTGCATTATTAACTTGCTGAGAAATTAAGTAGAAAAGAAGTTAATGTCAAAGATATAACTCTAATTTTATTTTTATTATCACTGATGAAGACTTACAGCTTTTACTTTATAACATCTTTCCAGGTGGTAAGAATTTATTATATTGTTTTTTTTTATAAATGTAACTTCTTGCACATGCTTAAAGATAATTTGTCGATGATCTAAGAAATATTTGAGAGGTGTCATACAGCCGAGGAAATAAAGTATCATATCCCAATTTTCCCAGATTTTGAAAACGAAACTTTATTCTCATTATGCTTGTCAAAATCTGGTCTCTCTGATGAGTCAACTGAAAAAAGAAGAGTGTTTAACTTACTTAAGTATCTGAAGCTTTATGGTATAGACCATCACTCAAGATGCATTCAAGATTTATGAATAGCTATTTAAAAGATTTATTCTAAATTTAATGGATTAATTCAAGACTTTTATGCAGTCATCATATCCACTAAGACCCAAGTAGCTTTAGATTACTTTGAATCTAGATTTTAGCAAACCATATAAATTGAAGATTTCACTGTTGGAAAAATAAATGGAAATAAAAGAATCGTTTCTTCACCAGTTCTTCATAGCAATATTATCGACAGATTCTAAAACTGTAATCCCGAGGATAAGAAAATTAAACTTTTTATTATAATCATTTTTTACAAATATAAATGATCAAGATGGAACTAGTAGACTTGCCTGGAGTTTACCACTTCTTAGATAAAAATTTCTCATCAATTTTCGATGAACTTTATAAATTGGAGAAATATGACTTTTTTAACAATAAAGCAATTCAAGCACTCATCGATTTGAACTATCCACATGTCAGAAAGGCAATTTTGATAAGACTTATATTGCCATTTTTTGTGTTTCACATAATATTCGTATCTTATCTGAATGTTGTTTATGAAAACAGAATTTAAGATGACGACTATTACATTGCAAATATTGTCTTAGGTACGATATAGATTATTATTCATAAAAATAGATTTTATGTAATTGATTAATTTTATATAAATTATAAATTGTTTAAAGTTTTCATTAAAGTATAGTTGAATAATTTTTTAAATAATGGTAAGACAATTCATATCAAATTTAATATAAAAGTAATTAAAATTCAAATTATTAGCTTGCTTAATTTATCATTTAGGATATATAAATAAAATGAGTTGTAAAATGGTATTTATTTTATTTATATAGATAATTTTGAGTTCTTTAAAACTAACTTTTTATAATTATTAAAAATTTAACTTCAAATCAAAAGTGTATTTTTTTTATTTTATAGCTAGCATTCAGTGTTTACTTTCTATTCAATGAATTAAAACAAATCGGGTACACTGGATTTAGCTATTTGAAATCTTTTTGGAATTATATTGACATATTGGCTCCTTGTGGTGTAATCATCCTGCACAGCTTTAAAAAATATAATAAATAGTTTACGCTTCTAGTATGCCGAATTTTCAGGATACTACATAAATCCTGATTTGACTAATAAATAAAATTGAGATTAATAAAAACTCGGGTTATCTTATCAGTTTCAACATTCTTGATGTGGATTAAGTTCTTATCTATTTTTAGAATATTTGATGCAACTAACTACTTAATCAGAACAGTGTATGAAGTAGTGAAAGATATGGGAGTTTTCTTGTTTGTCTTATTGATAACAGTTGCTGGTTTTGGTGATGCCTTTTTAAGACTATCTGAAGGTAATGAAGATGAGGAAAAATTTATAGAATCATTCATTCCTGCTGTACTATATGCTTACTCTATGATTTTGGGAGGGTACGATACCACTGCCTTTGGTGAAGTGGCCTAACCTATGGTCTGGATATTCTGGGTACTTTGCACTGTTTTAGACTTGATTGTTATGCTTAACTTACTAATTGCAATCATTTCAGCTACTTTCGAAAGAGTCAATGATAATATAATCTCCAAAAATTAAAAGAAGTGTTGATATAACTAGTTTTAAGATTCATAACTTATAATTAATATTAGGCTATTTATATATCTCTTTATACTCCCTTAATTTATTTTAGTAAAACATTTTGAAAAAAAAATTGTTTTTTAAACTAAATTATAAATATGTAGTTAAATTAAAAAATGAAACTTCCTCAAATATAAAATGAATTAAAATAAAATGATAAATGCCTGTTATAACTAAAACGCCCCCATGCCCTCTTCATTCCCTCCCTTCCCAGACAACCCCCCATCACAAAACCTAGACACCCCTCGCCACCACTCCAAACCCTATAATATATCTTTTTATATTAATCTTTTTCGTACAGTGAATATAACTCAATAATGATAACATTAGTTATCTAACGCAAGTAATTTATTAAATTTACTATATTTGTTGAGTTTTTTTAGCACAATATCCTATAAAAATAGAACTTATCTTTTAAAATATAAGAATTTCTTTATTAAATATAAATTTGACTATTATAAATTTTTTTTTTTAAAGAATTTAAATATCCTAAATTAACTGCATTCAACATTATTCGAAGTAATGTCATTTAAATCTTTTAAATAATTATTTTTTATAAACAAAGTTATCAATAATTGCAAAAGATTAAAGATAATAAGGGCAAAGTCAATTGATTTTTTATTAAATGGCGAATGAAGTTTTGTTGTTTTAAGTTAAGATATTTAATTTTTTCAAATAAAATTTATGTATAAAATTCAATATTCTGATTATAAAGAAATTCTTTTAAAATTTAAATATAAGTTTTATTCTTAAAGGATCTTGTGCTTAAGAATTTCAACAGATATAGTAATAAAAAATTAAATGTACTATATTACCTAGAATGTTAAGATTAAGTTAGATTAACAGTATGAAGAAAAAAAAAAATCTAAAAAAGGTATTTTATAGGGTTGGGAGGGGTGTCCGGGTTCAGGGTGAGAAAGAAGAGGGATGGGAGGGATTTTTCCGTAGAGCAAATACCAAACTAAAATTAATTTATTATAAAATTAGAGAGATAGATAGATAATTACTAGAAGGTAAATTAAATATATAATACTCCTTCATGAAATATAAATGCAATGTAATTCATTACTCAGCTTGGCCTTCATTACCTTTCTCCTCTACAGCTTCTTCTTCGTCATTCAACCTGTTGGATTTCTCGTCCTTGTTGACTTTGCTTGTCCCCTCTTCATCTTCAACGCCTCCTACTCTTTGATCATCTTCTCTTCTGAGACTTTCTTCGGGTCTAGCTACCATCATGCTCTGGATAAGATTTGGTTTTGCCTGTACTCCTGTTCTGGGTTCACTTCCTCCTTTCACTTTTCTCTACCGAGAGCAATAGAAGTTTTCTACTCCTCCTAATACTTCCTCTGCATCACTGAAGTATTAATCTTGGTGTTCTTGCTGGTCATCCAGTTCCATTTTGTTGTCATTCTCAAGAACCCATTCATCCCATGCATCAACATGCGACTTCATGAATGTTGTTTCAGTACCTTTCTCCTCATTCGACAGTTTCCATAAGTCTCCATTCCTCTTCTCAGCTACAAGCTCCGTTTCCTCTGAGCTCACTGTGATTCCTGATTTTCCAATCTCCAGTTTCATGTGCCCCACCTCTAAATTGAATGCCAGGTAGTATCTCTACATGTTCAACCAATCCTTAGAGAATATCTAAAAGATTGGCTCTCCTTGCAGCTCGAGTGCTAGATGGTTTGCCATGAGAATTGCCAATAAGCCACAACTCTCTGGGTCTGCTACTTGGTTGATTTCGGATTTACAAGTAATTTTGCTCACTGTGAATCCTTTGCCAACCGTCTCCTTTATTAGTTGGTTGGTTTATTGTAGGTACTTTTGGATTACTGCCAGACTCCCAACCACTCTTCTAGAGTCGTACACCTCCAATTCTTTCGTATTCTCAGTAACTCTTAGAATCACCCAGTTCCTGCATTTTTTGATACTGCCTTAACAACTTACTGGAATAAGGATGCTCTTAAATTCTCCTGAATCTCTCCAATATCTGCTATTTTCATGCTTCCAATTAGTCGTTCCCACGCATTTCTCAAATTATAGAATTCCTTTGTCATCCATGACAATAGGTGGTAGAATTAGGTGTGAGGTTTTTCCTTCTTTTATTTGTGCCTCTTCTATTTATTTCAGGCATACCTCCATTGTGGTTTCTTTGATATGACCTCCAGGTAGTATATCCTCGTATTGCCATTCCTCATTGATTTCTCTCCAGTGCTCTTGTTGTTTCTCTGTCCATAGTTCCCACTCTCTTGCACCTTGCCGTCTGGCATTATTATAAAATTATTTTATTTTTTTAATCAAGAAGGTGCTAGTTATTAAGAGAAGGCCTGCATTATTGCTGAAAATGATTTTATGATTCCAATTCACATAAGAGAGAGTTATGCAGATAGAAATAAATTTTTGCTTATTTCTTAGGACATTGAAAAAGAAAATCAAGTTATTGATTTAAATTAATTTGTCAATTAAAACTTTAAATTAATTCAATATTGATTAGGAAGAATAGAGATACATAAATTTAACTTCTATGATTTCATAGAATAATGAAAAATAAGACAAGAACTATGTCTCTTTATCATAATTTATTTTATTATTTTTTGAATAATAAGCAAATTTTACCTTAGAAATAGCTCAACCAATAACAAATTTTAGAATTAATTTTATCAGAAAAGCAAGACCTTATGAAGCAAACCTAAGATGACTTCAATCAGCAAATAATTAAAAGAATGGGTGAATTGAAATTCTAAATTTTGAAGTTAAGTTCCAAAAAAGAGGAGATCTATGTAAAATGCCATCCAAAAGTCATGACTAAGATGCTATTATTTGAAGTTTAAGAATTGTATGGAGCTGATGCTTATTAATTCTGGAGTTGCTACTGCAAGAAGTTTACTGGATGTTTTTTATTAAAAAAGTTAATATATGAGTAATATTCAATTTAAACCATAATGCAAATAATTGAAGAAAGAGCGAAATCTAATTTATTATGTTATAAAATAAATTATAAGCAATTACAGAAGCAAAATAATGAAGTTTTAATTTAAGGGGGAGATATTTCAACTATTCAGGGAAGTGAGGTCTAGGAACTGGACAAAGACAATGAGGTTGTTTATCATTGCTAGATTTGTGGGTTTGACTATTTCCATTAATAAGTAAAATATTTTTATTAGAATTATACTATTGCGTGGCATGCTTTGAAGGATTCCCAAATTCCCATATTCACGAATTAGAAAAAATAACATGGTCTATTTTAAGAGATAAGTATGGGTATAGTGCTTGGTTTTGTGACGCTCAAAATTAACTATTTAAATTTGCAAATAATTCATTAATAAATTTCTAGATTTGTCAGAGATATGAAGATTAAGTTCTAAGCGATCCATACGAAGCTCTATATCATTGCAAATAAACTCAGTTTGATTTATATTAATATTTTACATACTTTATTTATGTGTAGACTGTGCTAAAACTTGGCTTTATAAAAGCAATCAAGAAGAAGTAAAAATTTAAACTAATAATTGAAAAAATAAAAGTCATTAAGAAATCATCAAAATTTCGAATATAAATAATAAGTAAAACTTAAAACATGATTGAAATTAATAAATTTTTCGATTAATTTTAATTAATTCTGATTAATTGGTAAATTTAATAAAAATTATAATAATTTAATAAATTTTAAAGTAAATAAATGTAAGAACTATTTGTTATATTCATGTAAACCTCGAATTTAATTGTTAAAAATTTTTTAAATTTTTATATTATAATTTGAGTAGATACTGTTTAACTGCTTTTTACATTTTATGGAATGCTTGAATGGAAAATATAATTAAAACTCTTATTTAGTCTCTTACAAGCATACTGTAAATTTAAATATATATTCATTTTCCCTTTAAATTATTAATCTTTTTATTGAATGACTTTTAAATCTTTCCTTGCTTTATATTATTCTTTAAGTCTTCATCTAAATTTCAGTTGTTAAAATAATGAGAATCAAAATTGTTATCAAAATAATTCAAAATAATTTTGTAAATCAAGTTTGCAGCATAATTTTAATTCATAAAGATTAAATAAAACTAAGATTTGTAATTTTTATTTACATAATCTATTAGATTATATATTAATAAGCTCATAATATTTTTTTATATATTTGTTAAATCTAAATTATTAAAATTCGTATTACTTATTTAATAATTAAAAGATAAATGCATTTAAATTAGCTCATATATTATAATAAAATTTGGTTTTGATTTATACATTTAATTCTTTCAAAATATATTATTAAAAAATTCCAAAAACATATAAATTTATATAATATTTTTCTTTCAATCATAAATATAGGAAAATATTCAATAATAATTCATGAAAAATATAGGAGTAAACATTAATTCTAGATATTTATATTCGGAGAAGGATTTTTTCATAAGAATTACATAAATTTAATAACTATTGAATAATGATAAATTTTAAATAAGTGTATTAAACTAATTATCTTACTGTATTATGATAAATGAAATGCGTCGTTTTAAATAAAAAAATAAAATAATTCACAATCTTCGATAAGAAATATTGATAAAATAATAATTAAATCAAATTATTATATAAAACTTAATATATATAAAAGAGTATAATCAATTGAGATAAGATGATTGCAGAAATATAAATAAACTTTTAAATACTAATTTTTCATTTTTACTTGCTAATTTTTCTTATTTTATAAAAAACATGATTATAATGGGAATCTAACCCATATTATATAGTCTTAAGTTCTCTATATGTATAGTTCTTATCACTAGTCTAATATTATAGTTTTACTCTCTTATATCTCTTTTAAATATACATAGAATAAAAAATACAGATATATCAAGATTTACTAATGTTTGTTGGAGAATTCTAAGATAATACAAAAGAAAAGTATAAAAATTAAAAGAAAATACCTAAGAGAATTCATCTATTTAAAAGCAGAAAAATTAATGGGGGGGAAAGTTTCCTGCACTGGTTTATTATAAAAAAAAAATTTTAGGGAAGTTTCCTGCACTTTTTTAAATTTTTAAATTTTAAATTTTTTTAATTAAATTTCTCGTTACAACAACTATCAACCAATTTCAGGACCAATTTCATTGTTATAATTTTACTTTAATTTATTCATCAATAGTCAATATCTATCTTTAGATTCCAAAAACTTTGACATTTTTCATCTGATATTTTTAGGTTCTAACTTTTAAATATTATATTGCTTTACTATAGTAATTCCAAATATTATATCCAATTGTTAGTGTAATTCTGATTCAATTTATCTTGTTCTTACCATGCCTACATAAAGTTATACTATATTTTCTTGAGCTACTTCAATGATGAACATGATGCTCTTAATATTTGATGGGTCATACAAATATTAAATTTGTTTATTTATGTAATTTTATTAAATTTAACATATAGGAAAAAACAGTGCAGGAAACTTCCTCGAGTGCAGGATACTTCCCCCCCAAATTAATAATATTTTCGAGAATCAACAAAGATATAGAGAGAAAAGTGAGTTTTATAATATTAGGATGATTTAAGAAACAATCATAGTTATAAATAGAAGAATTTTAGATCAACATTCAATACTAAAGAGGTAAGCACATGAAAAGCAAAAAACTTTTTAATTATTAAAATATTTTAGATTGAATTTATGATTGTTAATGATCAAAATATAATGCTTTAACTTATATATCACTTTATTTATAAGTTTATTTATATTTATGCAATCATCTTATCTCAATTGATTATACTCTTTTATATATATATATATATAAATATTCCAGTGAATATTTAATTTATTGTTTTGCTATTATGACAAAGACTATAAACCTCTTAAAAATTCATTTTTAATTATTAAGCGAGTATAATCAAAATGAGGAGATCGTTATAAATAAATCAAAAATGAGATGAATTAGCATTATGTTCTAATCAAATTTTACTAATGTTTTTTTAAATGTAGTTATTTCGAATTAATTTCATGTGTTTATTTATTATTCTTCATTTTATTAATCAAGCGTGTATTATTCTGATAATTAATTTTTCTAAACTTTTCCAAATCATTTCTATTTTAGGGCATCTAAGTAATTGTAGCTGTAGTAATCTTTAAGTTTCTTAATTAAATTTTCTTAGATATCTTCATCATATCTTCAGGGTATCTTCCTCAAAAATCAAACAGTTCAAAAATATTAAAATTAACAATAATAACAACAGCAATAGCAGTAGCAACAGCAATAGCAACAGTAATAATATCAAAATTAGCTTGAATTAGGACTCAGTTTTAAATTCCTGAGAATTTAAAAATTCTTAAAATCTTTGATTTTATTCTTCATTTTCATCATCACTTATATTATCATCCTTAACATTAAGACTTTATATTTGAAATTTTTCAAAAATTTGATTTTTTGTTAAAAATCCCTGAGTCCTAATTTAAGCTAATTTTGATATTATTACTGTTGCTATTGCTGTTGCTACTGCTATTGCTGTTGTTATTATTGTTAATTTTAATATTTTTGAACTGTTTGATTTTGAGGAAGATACCCTGAAGATATGATGAAGATATCTAAGAAAATTTAATTAAGAAACTTAAAGATTACTACAGCTACAATTACTTAGATGCCCTAAAATAGAAATGATTTGGAAAAGTTTAGAAAAATTAATTATCAGAATAATACACGCTTGATTAATAAAATGAAGAATAATAAATAAACACATGAAATTAATTCGAAATAACTACATTTAAAAAAACATTAGTAAAATTTGATTAGAACATAATGCTAATTCATCTCATTTTTGATTTATTTATAACGATCTCCTCATTTTGATTATACTCGCTTAATAATGTGTTAGACATTTAAAAATGAATTTTACTCAATTTTAAAACATTTATTTATCCAATCTTAAAATAGATTTTTATCAATAATTTGTCCATTTAATAATTGACTCTTGCTCAACATTTTTCTCGCTTTTTGTAGAAACATAATTAATGCCACACAAATCACACTTTTAGTTATTAGAGCCAGATCCCACACATCATAAAATATATATCTCCCCAGAAATATATTTAAGGTAATAAGCCAGATGTTCCCATTCAATTAACAAAGACTATACCTAAACTCTTAATGCTCTGTTTTAAATTCAATTGTAGTATCATTGACTTGAAAAAATAATTTAATCTTATATCTTTATTCTCAGCTTCAAATCTAGGTACTCATGTCAAAAATTTATAGTTCTTAAATTTCAGTAAAATTATAGGAAATAAAATATCATCAATCGGAAAAGTGTTAATTTTCTTCCAAAAGTTTAATTATAATCTAAAACATTCATTTTTATCTAATATATTACTATAGAAATTAATGCTTCCTTTCTTGAAAGAATTGCTTTATATATATTTATTCATTAAGTTTCAGCAACTATTCCTTCCTTAGTTTCATCCTTAGACATGCAATTCATTGATGAAAAGCTATTATGTTTGGAATTTATCCTTATTTACTTATATTGATACTCATTCATTCTATTACTTGATTTACTCAGATATAAATTAAACTATTTATATTTTTTAGGAAATTATTATACTAATTTTTTTATACTTTTCGAGATTATATACGAATTATTATACTTTTGATTAATTTTTTATTATACATAATTAAAATAAACCAGATATAAAATGATGTACAGCTACTATTTTTAGGGCAAATCTTCTTTTTTTAAAGAGCTAATAATAACTAAATGATTAAAATTTAATTAAAGTTAGTTTGAATTATTTGCACGCAACATAGCTTAGACTGAGCATAAAATTTTTATCCTAATTGGCATAAAAATTATTAATAAAATCTTTATTTAGTATTTGAGACTATTATTTAAGCCTTTTATTGAATACTTTATACTAATAAGCATATAGTTATAAATCAATAATAATACCTTAATCATAAAATTATGTAAATTATTTGTCCTTTTGATAATCAATTCATTTATATTTAGGCAATATTAAGTTAAATTGATACTTCAATTAATATTAAACTTTAAATTTCAAAACAGATGAATTTCATTAATTAATTAATTTATTTTTTATTTTATGAATTAAGATAGCATGCAAAATGACAAACTAATGCTGAGCCCAAACTCAGAATCCAATTTAATTTTAATGCAAACTTCAACTAATATGGCTAATGGACCTAATTATAACAAAATTAGCCCATTTGAGACTCAAAGAATTGATCAAATAGAGAATTTTTGAATTAAATATTATATTATTCAATTAATAAATTTCTAGGAGGCTGAGAAATTAGTTAATACTCGAGATATGAAGGAACTGCCAGATCCAAATTAATTAATAAAAAACTCAAACGATTACTTTAATAATCAATATAAATATAATATTTTATATTTATATTTTATTCTTAGAATACTTTAACGAAGCTTTACAATTTTATATACTTTTTCAATTTCTTTCTTTTTTTTAAGTTTCATATCTTGTTGACCTAAATCGTAAGTATAAAAGTTGAAGTGAATTGAATGAAGTTTGATTATATGAGATATACATATATTAATGATTAAAACCATTCTATTAGATTTGTACAAAAGGATTTATTAAATAAAAATTATAATAGAATAATTTTTAAGCATCAGATATTTATTATTACAAATCATGTAAATTCAAAATTGATATGTTTATAGAATTTAAATTGTAATAAATACATTATTAAATTTTTTTAGTAAATAATATAAAAAAGGTTTTAAGAAACTGTTTAATTGCTTGGTATAAATAAGAAAACAAATTAATTCTAAATTCTAATGTTTTTTATTATTTAATACAATCAAGTCTTACTATATATTTCTGTAATTAAAATAATTAATTATAATCAATTTTAATGATTGAGACTTGTTACCATGATGACAACTATGAATAGATCCTTCAAATATTATAAATTAATTCGAAGTTTATAAATAACATAAAAATTTTAGAATATTAAATAAAAAATTGTAAAAGATCCCCATATTTTTTGAAATTGATGTTAAGGAAATGATTGACGAAAACAAAGGCTGTTCTTATATGATATAAATATGGGATAAATCCAAAAAGCTAAAGAATTAAGTTCCTCTTAAAAGTAATATTAGTTTTATAAAATATTTTTGGGTTAGGATTGAAAAATCATCTAATAATATTTTTTTTTTACTCTGAGATATTTTCTTTTTTTCTATTATTATTAGTAATTATTAAGAAAAAGATTAAGAATTAAAAAAAATAAATATTTAAATGAAATATCAACTCTAAATAAGATTAAATTATAAATTTATTTTGTTTTTATATATTATTGCGGATAGCTGCAATAATTGATAATTAATAATTAATCCTTGCATGTTTAATTTAGTACCAATTTTTCATTGTCAAATATATTATCACATCGATTAAAAATGTAATATATGGAAAGGTTTCTTCCCCCATAATTTAAAAGTTTTAAATATCTTGATTATGTTATAAAAATATTCTCTATAATTACAATATCATTAGTATCTTATATCTATTTTTCCTAGGACCTATAAGAAATTGGTATATATATATATATTAAATTAACAAATATATTTTTGTATCAATCGCAAAACTGTGTCATGTATACATTATATTTTTTACTAAAAAAATGATAAATTTAATATAATAGTTTATACACTTGATCTTGAAAATTCAAATTTCTTATACTTATTAGAAAATGGCCGTTAAATAAAGCTTAGAAATCTCCCAATTGCCCCAATCGATAGTAAGTTTTTATATTAAATAATTGGCTTGATAATCTTAATATTTGGTAACTATAGTGGTATTTTTTTCAAGAACCGAGTAAACTAATTAAATTATTTATAAAATGTAATAATATATTGTAGGAATACTTTCGAATTTGAGAAATTTATAATTAAAATAATATATGTTAATTCAAATTAGAGGCAGTTAAAGTTGGTCAATATATACGATCTTGGGCTCATTCGATTGAGTATTCAAAATTAGCTGGACTTTACTATTGGCGGTACTATTTTATCGTATCGCCAGAGCTAGATAATCTCACTTTAATGTGAGGATATAATTTATGAATTAAAATAAGTTTAATTAAAGTGAAGCTATCTCTCGCTCAGGCGATGCGATAAAATAGTACCACCAATAATAAAGTCCAGCTAGTTTTGTATTATCTATCCCAAGATCGTTTTAATTGGCCAACTTTAACTCGCACTAATTTGAATTAACATATATTTATTTAATTATAATTTCTAAAATTCGAATGTATTTCTAAAATATTATATTTAAAGATTGGAAAAATATGGTTTAGTACCTTGTGATTGCCAACCATAGCAAACTTTGGATTTTGGATTATGAAATAAACATTCATAAGCATTAGAAATATTTACATGGAGATATCGATTGTGCAAAATTCCATTTTGAAACTCATTTATATATATATATCATTAATATATATATATATATATAGTATATAGTATATATATATATTACTGAACATCAATTTAAAAATTAATATTAATAAAAATATGCTATACTCATGAGACTAATCAAAGGATACAGCATTTTAAAGAAACACTAATAAATTATTTTATTATAGTGTCCATGTTCTATAAATAATTTTAATTGAAATTATATTTGTATTTATTCTCTCACTTAGCACCTGATCCCATGGCTCCTTGGCTTAATACTGACTAGATATTTATTCTGTTTGAGACTTCATAGTCAGTTTTGGACTTCAATATATATAAATGTATATATCATGTAAAAATTAATTATTTTAATATTTATTAAAATCAATTGCCTCCTCTTAAACGCTAATGTCACAGCTAAAAATAATAATTATTAATTTTTATTTGAAGTAGCTGAAGACCCATTAATTTTGAGATAATTTACTCAATAAGCTGATATTTATAAGAGAGATCAGAGAGCTTTGAATGTTGGCAAAATCAATTAAATTCAAAAACATTATATATATTTTTATAAATCTGAAAAGTTGTCTATAAATGCGTACAAAGTTAGGTGTATAATAATTATAAAAGTTATATTTTTATAATTTAATTTTAGAAATAAGTATTTATAAAAATCATTTTAAGATTGTTAAATTAAAGCTAAAATAAATGGCGATCTTATAAAAAAATATTGATTAAGTATTTCATTTTTTTTGGTGGAAATATTTATAAAAATTTTGGAAATTAAAGAGTTGTAAATTGATTTTAAGCTAAGATATCTTCCCTATATCAATTAACTTATTAATATTGTGGGAATACACTTGATTTGGAGGATATATTTGTAATTAATTAAATAAATAATTAAATTCATGGCAGTTAACTTTCTGGAAATCTAGACAATATGGTACTTGTTGGATAGAGAATTCAAAATTAGCTGGACTTTAATATTGACGGAACCCATCTATCGTATCTCTGAAGCGAAATAAAAGTCACACAAAATTAAAGTCTTTTTATTTCGCTTCAGAGATGCGATAGATGGGTTCCTTCATTATTAAAGTCCAGCTAATTTTGAATTCTCTATCCAACAAGTACCATATTCAAAACCCCAAAACCCCTTAATGAGGTTTATAAGTGCTTTGATTTGTAGGGAATTTGTTAGGGGTTGGGGTTATTAATTAAATGCGAGACTAAAATTACAAGCTTTTGGGGTCTATTTATGATGAAGAGTACATAGATTTAGTTTTTAAACTGCGTTATGGATGCGATATGTATAGTGAGTAACTCAAACAAGTACTGAACTATAAGTCTATTGCACTGCTCTTAAAGCGTAGTCCCTCAACTGTTCGTTCTCACTGCTTGAAAGCTGTGTAATTAAGCAATAATAGCTGAGTTCTTAGCCTAAGAGGAAGTCTAAGTTTCTATAGAAGCATATTGACTATCTTATTAATGAAAAAACTTTGAAGTATTGGGCTCACTTCTCTCTCGACTAACGAGCTAAATGTTTCATCGCCAGTTCCCTGAGTTGAAGATCTCTGCATAGTCTGTTGCAAACATTTATAAACGAAACGGTATCTCTTACAAAGGTGTAAATCGTA
>ARYC01008876.1:0-11691 GCA_000711775.1 Oxytricha trifallax
TATTTACGAATGGAGGGTACCCTGCCTCTCAAAGATCAGTTTACGAATGTACAATTAAGTGCCTCTTAAGTTATGCAGTTGGGTATCTACCAAAAAACTTTTGTTTACAAACTTTGCAGCTGTACCCGTCTTTACTCTTCAAATGAGCAAACTTTCCCTGTTTTCTTGAATGAGTTTTGATGTGTCTAGTGTATTATTTTTTAGTCAAGACCTTATTACAAATGGTGCAAATGTAGCTTGGGTTCTGAATGGTTTTGATTGGGCTTTTCTCACTATTCCTTATTTAACCACTATTTATCTAAGACAGTTCAAGGTCTCTATTATATAAAGTTAACAATTAGGTTATTACTATTTTCTGTAGTGGAGTTTGAAAGTTCAATGACTGAAAATTCACATAAGTCACGTGAGTTTATGCTACTCAATGATGAAGTGCTTTATCTCACTCTTCTAATTTTGTGTTCCATATACTATTTAATAACTTAATTTATAAAATTTTTAATAGTCACAATGTATAGATAAAATTCTAAACTTCTCTTGCACCTTAAATTTTACTATTTGATATGAAAACATATTAAGGAACACAATCATAATGAATAAAAAAGAGAACTTAAACAAAAAAACTAATTAATAAACTTTAAAACCCACAAACCCAGACTATTGTAATTTAAAACCCTTTGTCCTAATTTTGTCCGGACCGGACAATGACCGGACATTTTGATTTATGGGGGGTATCTAAATTTAATTCATGGGGTTACTAATTTAAGTTTCCAAACATAAAATTAAATATATGAAAAATAAACAAAAAGCAAATATACTTAATTACTAAGAGAATATTGCAAATCGAATTTCCTGCTTAAGAAGGCTTGTAGCCAATAAATTTTGGCTATTAGATGAGGAATGGAGCTTTTTGAGAGAAATGTGAAGTTTATGTTCTATCAATTCATAGTAATAGTAATTAATTAATAAACAAATGGAAACTACCTAAACCATTTAAAACAGCACCTAAATAAATACTCAAATACTTCACGATAATTAGAAGGTAACTTAGCAGTAAATCCGATTGGTTTAATTATCTGAAGTTTTAGTGTAAGGTTTGAGCGATTTAATTTTTATAGGTAATATGTTCTTGCCCCCATATAAGCAATGTACAATGAGATTTCTTTGAGACGTCTTGAAGGGGACCAAAATATTAATTAAGTCGAATGAGGTGATCTGGATTAATTTCCCCTTTTTTCCTGAGCTTACCCTTAATCGAATATGGGATGAAGTAAAAGGAGATGAGGATCTCAAAAGGTACCTTAATACTTATGACGATGCAACTGAACTTCCTGACCGAAACTTTTTCTTTGGTATTTTGGGAACCCTCAGGCACGACTATTTATAGAGGATGGTCTAAGATCAATAGCAAATAAGAGTTTCAGGAACTCAATTGACAGGGGATCAAAACAAAATTTTATTCAGCAATGAGTTTTTGGAATAACTATAAAAAAAACCCTACCATCTCAAGTAAGTTAAATAGTCTTACTAAGTTAATTATAGAGAGAAAAGGTCGAGCCCTCTCGCTTCTTAGGCAAAGATCATCATGCAGAAGAGTAACTAAAAAGCGAAAATTGAATGAAATGACTTTTTCATACTCAGACTATATGGGAACTCAAATTAAAGTTAAGAAGAACGCAAAGAAGGACAAGGGGCAAGGAACATAAATTCTACACCTTAGAAACAAAATTTTTTTAATATTTGATGATTAATCGTATATTACTTAAAACTAAATAATTACTAAATCAAACTTTTTCTAATTAAGCAACTTAACTTTCAATTTTATTTATGTGCCTTTTTTCTGTTTTTGCACAGTCTTCTTACTTAATATTCAGAATTGAGTTCCTTACTATTTAATAGTGTTCCTTGTTTTAAAAGTTTAAATTTCTTTAAATTACGTCTCTCTTATAGGAATATTTTACTCTTGAAAATATTTCTTCAATGCAATTGAACTATGAAGAATAGGGTGCATTAAAGATAAACCTCCACCCATTGTCAATTATTTTTTGTTTGAATGCCCTGTTATGATGAGCACGTAAATTATCAATGAAGATTACGACTTTCTTGCCCTTTAATTAAGGTTCTATGATTTCTAGTCCTAAAATTAAATCTGGAATTTTAATTGATTTTTCTTTTATAACAAATCCTAAGAGCCCTAATTGACCTGAAATAAATACTAGTGAAGCTAAAGTAGAGATATTAATACCCTCTTTTAGTAATTCTTGATTAGAGTAAGGACCAGCCCAAGACCTCATAGAAATAGCATGGGGCTTAAAAATTGTTTCATCTAAGTAAATTAAAATCTCCTATTGATAATAAGCCTAAATTATTAATGGGTATTGCTGAAGCTATTAAGCTTTAATTTGAGATATTTTAGAATTTATCAGCTTATAAGCTGACTTTGCCTATTTATATTTCACTCCATTAAAGAGGTAAGGCTTTCTTAAACTGGACGTCGAGATTCTTTAATCAGGAAATTTTCGATGGAAAATTTTAGCTCTATCAGCTAAAGAGTACAATTTTAGCTCAGTCAAAGTTGTTTTATTTAATAAATAGTTTAAGTGATCTATTGATAAATTTATTAAATTTAGAGTTCTTTATTTATTCTTTTAATGCTTTTTTTATTTGGTCTCATGATTGATGCAGATTTTTCTTATATAATTTTGGCTATGACCAAATATTTACGCAATTTATTTATAAGTGAAAAAGGTGAATTAAGCTTTTAAAGGATCTTAATTATTGTATCAAAGTAGAAGTTTTTGGGCTCTACATTTATCGTCAATTTTATTATTTTTGAGTTATTTCAATTATATTTTATGTATTTTTAATTAATAATTCTTAATTTTTTCAAAAAATAATTCTAATGATTAACTTAATATAGAATGCGTTTTTCATATGAACTTATAACTTTATCTCAATCTCTAAATGCAGATCATAAGCAGTGTATGATTTTAAGTTTGATGCTTTCTTAGCAATATTATATTTCACTATTTAAGTTATTCTTTTTTTTTTTCTGAAAATTGAATACTTAATTAGATGATTGATAAGATATATAGCTATAAGCAGTGTCATAATTGTGACTTTTTAAAACTAATCTATTTAGAAATTATTAAAATTTTGTGATATTATTTGGTTGTTATAAAACAAATATATATATAGAAAACCTTAATTGATAGCTCATGAGTAGAGTAACATTAAACTCGACTTAGTTTTAATCGAACAAACTATTTCATTAAATCTAACATTGAGATATAAAGTAAAACCTCTCTGATATTTTTAATATTAACAAATTTGTTAATACTTAATTTTATTAAGTTATTATTACATAATAAACTTCTTATAAACGTTTATAGATTTCATTGATTATTGATAATCCCCATTTTTAAACAAATTTGACCTAATTATTTAATAAATTATACAGCTATTTAAGACTTTTATATAACTGCGAGAGATGGATTTAATTTGCACTATTTAGTTAATTTATTAAAATTAAATATAAATTCTTCAATTCATGAATTCAAAACTGTTTTTTAAGCTGATTTTTAAATCGTTGATTTTCACTATCATCTTTTCTTTGTACCACTACTCTGTCTAGTTGAGGAACTCATTGCAGAATTACTTGATTTAAAGTTATCATCTCCTGTCCTAGATAAACTCAAATAAGTTTGGTTTTAATACTGCACAAGATGCTCCTCCTCAAACAACAACATTTCCGTTTAGTGCAATTTGGTTGATATTATTAGATCCCTGAGAGACAGCCTGCTGCTGAAATTCTTTCTCAGACTAGCTTGGTTTATTTGATCCGCTTGTTTAACCACCAATAGATCCACCTGTAACCACACCACCCATAGATGAGCTAGTAATGGATAAAGTACCTGACTGTTAATAGGCTGCTCCTACTCTGCTTTTCTGAGGTTTCTTTGTTGATGATTGTTAGCTTACCTCATCATGAACTGAACTATCGTGGGATTCATCTAACATTTAGTCAGAGGACGACTGTAATTGCAAACCACCCTTGTTAGGGGATTTTTTGTTTAAAATATAATATATTGTTTACAAAAGGAGGAGCACCAATCATGTCACTTGTATTAATATAAATTCCACTTAATTCATCACTTAACTATGGTAGTTAGGCTAGGATATTCTACCCATAAGGAATGGTTCATTATTGTGCTACAATCTATGATGCATGTCTTCTATCCCTTGAAGGTTTGATACCTGCTTCTGGTTGTTGTTAAGGAGGAATCACTTGGGGAGGAAGTTGCTTTATTATGATTAAGGGGGCATTGTTTATTATATGAGTTGTTGACCTGCAACAGGAATACCTTAGCTCATTACAATACTCATATACTATTAAATTATCAAAATAAATATATCAAAATTAATTCATTAATAGTATTTATTAATTCATCAAAGGCTGTAATTAAGGTTATTCTCCTTAATTTTCATGTTCTTTTGCATTCCTCCTGGTGGTATTTAACCTTAACCTGGAAACTGTTGTTACATCTACAGTCTATATGCTTGCATTTATGAAAATTAATACAGAATTTATAAATTAAAATGAAATAGATTAAAAAGTAAAATGGAAACAATATATATATAGATGCTGGTGGAGCAGTTATACTTACGAAAAAGTTAAGTTACAAAAAAAATCTTGCATTATTATTAATTTAGGTGTGGCACCTTTTATTGACGATAAAGGGTTGAATGAAAAATTTTAATCTTGTTTCTAATAACTAAAGTTTGATTTTGAATTGCTGTTATTCATTAGTAAGTTTGATTAATTAGTTTTCATGACGAGGCTGTTCTAATAGTTACTAGTCCAATTTGTTTTATAGGTTTTCGATTAAATGTTTTGACTTTCATTTTAATTTATCAGTTCTCTATTATTTTTCATAATTCATAGTGTTCTAGACACTTCCAAGAATATAATATAATGAAGGTTAAACAACAGCATTTGAGGATATTAAGGAGCATTGAACCCCTGGACCACCTGACATTCCCATTGATTATTTATAAGCAGGGTTTCTCGATATGACCTATTATTTTTCTTGATCCTATTGTCTTTAATTTAGAGTTGCAAATAAGGTAGCCAAAGAAAAGTTTGAGTAAAGTGAAAAATTTAAGTAATTTATAACATGGACTTCAGTATCCCCTTTTCGGAATCAATATTTTGATATGTTCAGGAATATCAGTGTTTGTATTACATACTCTTATAAAAATAATCTTTTCCCTCACAACTTCTTTGATTATTCCCAAGTCTTCTTTCTTCTTTTTGATATAATTCTACAAGGCAAACATCTTGAGAATTTCATTCATTAGCTCTTCAACTACTCTTTGAGTTAGTTTAAGTTCCAAGAGATATATCTCGAGCTCTTTCATCACGATTTCAAACTTATTTTGCAAGTGCCTTTTTAGTGGGTAAAGTTGCTTGTAATAGTTGAGATCTTTAGTACACTTCTGATCCTCTATCTCTACGTCCTCCTTTTTATACCCTAAATCGTTTCCTCTATTTGGTGCCTGACCGACATATCCAGTCACTACTTGATTGCCATAATTTACTTGTGGCGAACTAAAGCTAGAATCGTTATAGATCAATTTTCTTAAGTTCTTCTCCTCCTTTTCTTTCTTTTTTATCTTTTGCTCATGTTTTTTTATTTCTGAGATGAGTAGTTTCTCTTTCTCATATTGCTCTTTATTTCTTATGAAGAGATTTTCCAAACACATTTACGTTTGAACTCTTGTTCATAATTTGAAGACTTTATGTGTATTTAATTTTTTACATCCTTTATTTAGATTACTTAAAATAGTATAAAAACTTTGAATATATAAATACTTAAATACAAAGAAAAACATATTAAACTTTCTTGAAATATTATAAATATAATTTATAGAAATATGTCCTACATAGAAAAGAATTAAATGTTATTGTTGAAATAATTATAAAATTATATTTATTTTTGTAGAGTGAGCCATTTAGATGTATTAATATTTTTAGTTTATAACTCTAATATATTTTTTTAAAAATCAGGATATGATAATAAAGTTTGTTTTTATTCAAAATGAAGTTTAATTTATTCCTCATTTTAAATATGAGTAATTTTAAAATAATTTACTAATAAAAGTAACAAATCTTTAAATATAAAAAATTTCAATGTATAAAATAAATTATTTTACTTAAATATAAAACAGTGAATAAATTAACTTTCATTTTAACAAAAAAGTAATTTGATAAATATAAAGAATTTTGAATAAAAACAATTAAAATTAAAATTATAAATTATTAATATTATAAAAATGGGCTCAAGTAGTAAAAATATAATATTTACCAATTGCGCCCATATTAAATATATTTAAATTAAAAATAAGAGATTTTTTAGAAAATAATTATAATAATGTTTGAACAATAATTTATGAATAATTTTTCAATTTATTTTAAGAATATATATATTCAAAACAATTTTATTACTATTTTGAATGATTGCTGTTCGTACAAGAAAACTAACGCTTAGTTTAGCTTCCTATGCCTTATTTGAACCAGATCCAATTAATGCTTTGTTCATCTTTTGATCCTACTTCTCCTTGGCTATAATTTCTCTTTTCTTGCAGTAATCCCATTCATTGAATACTTTTCAATATTATTTTTTGCTCTTCTCCTCATCTACATCTTCCTCAAACCAGTCAGCTATAATAATAATGAATCTCAGACTTTACTTCTAACTCATTCCAATCTGTATTGCTTGCTGTCCCATTCTTCAAGCCACTGTTTGAACTATATGCACTTTGAGCGTAGTGCCCAGTTATAATAGCGCTTTGATTGATGCCAGTCTCTTCGACTGCCTTTTAATAATTCTTATCATTGAAATACATCACTTCTACTTTGCGATTGAATCTAGCGAATAGAAATACCTCGTCCACTTTCTCTTTTTTTATCCCTGGCTAGCTTAAAAGAATCCGCGTGGGCTAGGTTTGTGAATTTATGCCATGTCCAGGGATCTATTCTCTTCTTTTTATTTTTCCCTTTCTTAACTATATCTTTGGCAGTCTCCCATCAAGAGCTTATTGAGGCACATCACCAATCAATGCGGATACTTCCCTGTTTACCTTCTAGAAATTTAAAATATTTATTAATTTTGTGGATTCTGAAAAAATATGATAAAACATTTTTAAATATTATTTACCTGGTCATTTCTTATCTTTTTTTAGTTTTTCAAGTTTTTTAGTCTACCCGTCTTTTTCTTTGGCTGAGAATTCCAAGATGTGCTTGACGTCGGTGGGTTAAGCTATTTTACAAATATTTTTGAAAAAAAATTTAATAAATTTGTTTTAAATTAATTAGTTAAATATCAAGAAATAGCAGCTTAAATATGCCACACAACGAATTAGAACTTTTTATAGGGGATTTATGAAATCAAATGATTGGAAATTAAAGAACTAAATTACTCTTAATTGTACTTATAAATTATTAATAAACTCCAGGATATTCCTAGTTTTTATCAATCATTTTAATATATAATTTATAAAATATTATTTAAATACAAAAATATAATGAAATGAATCATTTTTTAGACCCTGTTTGAAGTATAATGATCATTTTCTAAGATGAAGTATTTTTAAATCGAGATTGTTAATTAAATTATTAAATTTTCAAATTATGCATAACAAGTATCTAAATGAGGGCAATTTATTATTAGAATATTAGTTTTAATGCTATCTCTGGCTTCTACAATTACTTTTATTTGGGCTAATCCAATTTTTAAATTACTTGAGTTTTATATAATTGCATTTAAATCTTTTAAAGTGCTTATAAGACCTAAATGATTATTTGAACGCTTCAAGTATTTTCTTGTTAATTTACTTATATAACTTCGTGTTTTATTTAAAATTATAAAATTATAAGATTATTGATTGCTGACTAAATAAACTTTAAATTAAGTTGTTGAGCTAGAGCATAAGATTTTTTCATTGATTCACTAATTAAGAAACAATTAATAAATTTAATAATAAACTTACATGTCATTGGTCATTAGAGAAACCTATGCTCAATCAATCAAAACCTTCAAATTATTATTATTATCGCTGATATTGTCACTAAAGTGAGTCTTAAGTTGATTGCTTTACTCAATTATACCCAGAATTTTCAGTGATTTTTGTATTTAAAATTGAAATTAACATGAGGTCACTAGTTCACTCATTTTTAAATGATTGAAATTGAGGTCTTAAACAAGATCATCACAGGTTTCCATGGAGTCACAATGGAAAGTTATCTATTGACCGTTTCCACTTATTAATGCGAAGATTATTAGGGAGAAGGAATTTCTTGAGTTTAGGAATTTAAGAGTTTGTTGAGATTGAGTGAAGAATATTTGAGACTTTATTAGATCACCCTAGTCATTCATAATAAAAGATTTTGCTGCCCAACTAGCTAAGTTTTATATAGTATATCTATCACCAGGAGCAAAGATTACTTAGATTCATTTCAAAAATAGTTAATTCATCGTTAAATCTTAATGCTGATATTTTATTAAGAATTAATTACAAAATAAATTCATGTTTTTTAGAAAAGAATCTTCTAATCTTAGCCAAGGTACTTAAACATACTGAACCTCCTAAAAAAACTACCAAGGCTAGTGATGAATTCTTGCAAGCTACAATCAACACTTTGATTTCAATAATCAACTCTTAGTTCATATCAGTTTTAAGTGATATCTAAATTTAATTTACAGATTAAGTTGAATAGATCTGGTGTGAATGACTGCCTTCAAATAGTGCACCCTTTTAAAGATTCACTTAATTTATAATCCAGCTTGTTTACGCTGATTTATTGTTAAAATACAGGTAGTGGAACCCGGATCTAACATTGTGTAATAAGTATCTCACTTCGAATTGGTATTAATGATTGAATGATTAAGGAACTTATTCTTTCTTTTGCATTTTCTTGGATTCTAATTTTGATAAGCGGCTTCTTTATTGCTATAAACTTCAATTTTTTAATTAAAAGTTTATACTTAAAATTCATATATTTGTAATATTAGTATTAGTTAATGTTTAACTATAAAAATTAAACTCTAACTTCTTCTTGCTAAGTTAGTGAAAGCATCACCAATTTACCTAACTTGCATTTGACACCAGCAATTTTCATAGCCTAGAATTACTTAAAATTCCTTGTTAGAATACCGTCTTATCAAAGATCGTAGTAAAATAGATTCGCAAATGGGCTTCCAATAAAAAAATTAATAAACTAAAATATTATATTTATTAAAAATTAAAAAGAAAAATAATTTCCACTTGATCCTAAAGTTGTTTTATTTATCAATTCAATTCACTAGTTCTGTGCTCTCTAGCTTCAATTAGTCCACTTTAATACCCAATAATCAACAAGTACTACTAATCAATATCTTAGTCCCCTCCAACCAAGACTCTCACTTTCTCCTTGCCTTTTTATCTCCAAAGTCTCTTCTTGCCATGATAGACTTCAAAAGCTCCATTCATTAATTAATGAGTAACCAAAGATGCATTTGTGATTGATTTAATTGTAAAATTCTCATTGATATCCTGAAAATATTTCCTCCTACTTAAATACTCTAATGCTGAAATCATCACTGCCAACCAGTAGCTCGGGGTCTTCCTGTTCATTCCAATCCATAAATTCTAAGGCTGTCGCATTATCACCAGTTACAGTTCAAAAACACACTTCACCTTGGTAGTTGAAGCCAGTTATTGAACAATTTTCATTTGTAAGAATCAAGGGAGAACCTATTTCAGGGAAAATACCAAAGATTAAACAAATAACATTATCTGACACTTTATCATATATTAATCCTTTGTTTAGTTAACAAAATCAATTATTTTAAGTAATGAAAGGGAAACTTATTTGTCAAAGACATAATAGTCAATTAAAAATAATGACTATGTTTTCGATATTACCATAAACCATTAAATTAGTCTGGATCCAATAAATAGCATTTCATTATCTTTAGCTGGGTTTATTCAACACATCGCCATGATTTCTTTGTAAGTATTCAAGGCTTCAATCCTACAATAAAAATCATGTAATTTCTTGTTTATAAATTTATTTCAAAAAAATAGTGTAAAGTTTTACATACTCATCATCATCTACATTTTGTTATTGCTATAAACTTGGAGAGGTAGGGGCTGATAGATTACTAGAGCCGTTTTAACAAATATTGTTACTTCCATAAGCACTGTAAATCAAAACTTTACCAGCTATTGTTGCAAAGGTAATTGAGGGATTCTTTCCATCAATTATATCAAGTAAGAGTATTAGGTCAAAGTAATTAAACTTTTTAAAGAAGAAAAATTTGCGAATTTATCCCCAAAAAAATAATGTATTTTTACATTTGTCTATTGTGACTTGGCCGTGATGAAATAAAATGGACAAGCTAAAAATCAAACGCTTCTGCCAGTAATATAATTTTATAATTGAATAAATTAAATTTAGTTTATTATTTTAGATTAAATGAATAATAATATATCAGGAGAAATAGAACTTATTTTAGAATTATAATCTTAGGAAAATCGATTTGATTTGATTTAATTATTTTTATCATTCTTAAAATTCTTTGATTGATTTACTACTGAGTTATTTCTAAATTCATTATTAGTATATGTTCTGATTAGTTTGTAGAGAATGCTTAGGAGGTTTGAGTAGGAGCTCTTTATTAATGACTATTGAATATTTCACTATGTACTTGTCAATTAATTCTTTTTCATGGGCTTCACTTCTTAGCATTTATAATGTTTTTAAAAGATTATATGGTTATTAAAACTCTTATTATTTGCATACAGTTTAAAAAAAACATTTGCAAATTATGATTAAATTCAAAGGAGCAGAGGCAACGCCAGTTTTTTCATACCCCAGATATTCAATGAAGGTCCATTTTTTTAGAGTCTTTTGACTCTTCTAAGGGAGTTAAGGAAGTGACCCCATTGAATTTCAAGTCACTCAAGTTGAAATATTCAAAGACCTAAAAGACAAATTAATATAATAAATTTAAGACTAACATTCTATACTAGAGAGTCGTCCCAATATAGAAGGAAATGAATTCGCTGTTATAAAATATGAAGGTATCAGCATGACCTCACTTTTTATTTGCAGCAATTTTATATATTGATTTTGCAGAAGTACAATACTTTCTATATAAGTAACGAAAATAGACTCTGGTTACCAAATATCCGCTATTTTATAGAATCTTTGGTATTAAAAGTAGGGCATTTAAGAGGGCTTGTAGATACTCACAATAATTTTGTCGATTCTGCTGGAAAGCATCATTTTCTAGTGCTAAAGACTTCAAAGCTGAATAAGTATAGAGCGGCAAATTTTTTTTAAGTTTTCTGGTAGTACATTTGTGTTTGACATGTTAAAGCAGCTCATTTCAGTCTATAAACATGTAAAAAACATCTTAATAATAATTAAATTATAGTTATTTCTTAATAGTTGCGTAACAAAATTATTAATGATAGACTCTCTGGTAAGTTTTACTCCTTTCTGTATGATTCTTGCGACTTCTTTCTTAACCATGAATTCAGGAAAGATTTCACAGTCAGCTGATTTATAGTTTTCATTCAATATTTTAGCTGCTGTTACCCAATAGTTAAATACCCTGATGTGTCACTCTCCAAATTAATTAGAGT
>ARYC01008877.1:0-17894 GCA_000711775.1 Oxytricha trifallax
ATCTTACCATGTAAAGTTAGATATCGATAGAGATCTTCCTTACTTCTGAAATCTTGATATCATTTCTTGAGCCTCGACTCTTTTCATTTGATCATTGAGTGATTCCATCTTTGTTCCTCTTCCTATTAATGAATTTTAAATTATGATTTATAGACTTCTGGATCCTGTTGTTTAAAAACTTACTATTAAATATGGGCATCTTATAGGAGGTCAACCCTGTAAAGATACGTGGAGAAAGTTCCCAGAAGCTGTAACAAACTTCAGAGATGGAGCTCCATTTTTATCAATTTTGTTCCATTAAATTAGTACTAAATTTGTTTAAATTTAATTAGTAAGGTACTAAATCCGTTTAAGTTTAATTGGTACCAATTTAATAGTACCAAAACTTAATTAGTACCTAGTTTTAATCCAGTGAGGTTTTAATTGAAAAATTCCAATCTGGTTTAAAACTTAATTGGTACCAGTACCAACCTGAACTTTATCTGAATTGGTACCAGAATCAGAATTATTAAGAGTAAAATTACGAAAATTATACTTATAAACTGAGTATAAATATGAAGTGTTAGAGCTTAGATCAAACCATCATTAATGCTGTTGCAACTCCTATATAGTAGCTATAGAGGTTTTAAGAGCTTATAATAGAAATTTAAATTTGAATTTAAACATGGCGGTCAACTTAAATCGTAGAGCGGCACTTTTAGGAGCAGGTCAATCAATGCTCAACTTTGCCTCCACTAAAAAGCCTGAAATCATTTATGTTGAGAGGGAGGTAGAGCTAAGAACTCTTGAATTTGAAGCAGATGTTTTTATCATAGAAGTATTAAATCAGAAGGAGAGTGCAGAGATAGGGGTTTAAACTTAAATTGATTATGTCGAGGAGCTAAAAGAACAGCAACCAATTGAAAAGATAAAAACACATTAATGTGAAGACTGCAAGAATCTTTTCTCAACCGAAAAAAACTTGAAGAGACACCTGAAAGAGGTACACTCTGGCAAAGCCAAGATCTATTTCAAGCATGAAAAGGTAGATGGTAGGTAATAGTGCACGACATGCATGAAATCATATACTCACTCAGCCAAAGTAAAAAGGCACATGCAAAAGCAACACCTCAGCGAGTTCTTAATTGAAGATTAAGAGACTAAAAACTAGTACCAGCTAAAAGAAAATCTAATACTCTTGATAATAAAGAGAGCAACAAGAGAAACACAAGAGACAGAAGCGATACGAATCGATGAACCAACCAGCAGGCAATACAATCTCAGAATGCTTCTAAGCGAAAGCTATGAATATACCAGCATTAAATGCAGTTGACCTCAGCACTTGTATTGAAAACTACTTGAATAAAAACGTGCCTGCAAAAGCAAAGCGCAAAGTAGTTGATGAGTATGCATACAAGGTGTATCCATTCAGTTATCTCATTAAGAACCAACAGTAATAGAACGAATTTGCTAATGAATACTTAGAGAGCCCTAAAGAAAAGACTGCAAGAATTTGCTTAAGCTAAATGGTGTTATTTTAAGTTATGGTTTCATCGCATTAAGACTAAAGAAATTTGAGATAACTCTGAGAGACTACCTATCACAATAGATACCCTGATGATTAAAACGAAATACTCTAGATATGATTCAGGGTGTTAAGGAGTTGCATGAACTTGGATATGTTCATAGAGATTTGAAGCCTGAAAACGTTATGCTAAATCTCTGCCCTTTAGAAGCAGTGGTTATCGATTTCAATAGAGCTATAAGATAGGAGATTGTCACAAGAGTAATTAGAACACAGGTACTTGGTACTCCAGGTTACTTCCCAATAAGAGAGAAGTGGACTAATGGTTCTGTTTAATGGGATGTTTGGGCAGTAGCAGCAATAATATTAGAAAGTGACATGGAATGTATGTCTTACTTTGGTACAAAGCATGAAAAATAATCAATAAGTTTGGCTCAGAAACATATAAAGTAAGAAGATGTCTGCTAAGAAATTAAAAGCATAGTAGAGATGATAATCGTGAGAGCTCCTAACTATCCTCGGTAAACATTAGATGACATACTTGACCCACTTGAGAGAGCAAGGTTCAAAAGATATAATAAAGACAAGCAGATAAAATTTGTATGATTTAAGTAAACTAAAATTCATTAAATATTCATTAAATTAAGATAAAACCTGCATTTTGTCTACTAACCCCAATAAGACCCCAACTATACCCTACAAATCAAAGCACTTATAAACCTCATTAAGGGGTTTTGGGGTTTTGAATGCAAGCACTTTTTATTTAGAAAATATTGTCATTAAAGTTGGTATAATACGAATGATAAGTATTCAGGCCTTGAGGAGATTAATAAAATTAAAAAGACACTTATAAAACTTAATAAAATCTCTCAGATTGGACAGTTTAAACTTGAATAAACAAAATTAAATTTAAGAGGATATGGATTCTTGATTAAAATGCAAAGAGTAGCTAGATTGAAGTAGATAAATAAACTGGAACTTCATACTCAAATATTTTTTATTTATTTCAAACATTGAATGTATCATGAATTTCGTAATATTGTTGGAATACATTCGAAGTAAGAAAATTATTCTAAACTATATAAATGGTAGTTAAATTTGGAGAATCAAAACTGTCGTGGCCTAGTTCTTTAGAGAATTCAAAACTATCTGGCATTTATTTTAGAGATAGTCTTTTATCTCATCCCTGAAGCGAGATAACTCTACTTTAGTTAAATCCTTTTAAATATAATAAAATAATACTCTCACATTAAACTCGAATTATCTCTCTGACTCGAAAAGATAAAAAAGTACCTCCAATAATAAGTACAGTATTTTAAATTTCTCTATAAAATGAACTCAAGATCATTTAAATGGGCTAACTTTAACTTCCAAATAATTTAATTAATTATTTGTTTATTAAAATTGATTTCCCAATTCCAATATATTCCTACAATATGTCTATATACTCACTGATAAAATCATAAACTACAGTGAATATCCTAAAAAAAAGGAATTAGTGAATCCTAAAGATTAGAGCTCACATGCTTAAATTAATGTTAAAAATAGAAAAAAGTTGAGATAATTTCCTCGAGATATAAGACATTAATATGCAGAACAAAGTAAAAAAGAACAATGTTTGAATAAGTAATAAAGGGGATTGTAAATAAAAAAGCTATCAAATGCATAAGAAATTATAGAATCGCTGAAAGATTATAAAATAATTAACAATGTTAAAGTTAATTTAATATATATAAATATGTATAAAATTAGATTATTGGAGGGAGAGTATGATAAAATATTGAATATTAAAAGATATTGAATTTAATTAATTAAGAGTCTTTAAATAGCTATACATAATTAAAAAGTATTAATACAGATTTAAAGATTTTCTGAAATTTTTGTTTATTATTGATTATATAACATTTTAAAACACTAATTATAT
This sequence comes from Oxytricha trifallax, assembly GCA_000711775.1. Classification (NCBI taxonomy): domain Eukaryota; phylum Ciliophora; class Spirotrichea; order Sporadotrichida; family Oxytrichidae; genus Oxytricha; species Oxytricha trifallax. Next base: position 3,429 of record ARYC01008877.1, read on the forward strand.
ATATTCCTCTATTGGAACATATTTTGCAAGGCAAAACAATTCTAAATAATATGGTTATAAAAATTGCTTATTCAATGTTCATATTTTAGAGTAGATGCAGTAAAATATTTATAACTACATTATTTACTTCAACAAAATCAGAATACTGAATTGGAGATATATAAAATAAAATATTTTATTTACTAATTGCCAAAATATCAATAATTAATAAAACAAAACATTTTTAATAAATTTAGTATATTTGGATTTGATTTTTGCTTGAGTATTAAAGTAATAATTCTTTAAACTTTCTATTTAAAATCTCCTTTCTTCGAATTTTTATAATACTTAAATAATTATTTGATTATAATTCAATTTTTTTTTTAAGAATTAAGAATGAACAAGTGATTTATGCCCCAAAAGTCATAGCATGAAACTATTTGGTTCATCTAGCATTAGATAATAATAATAATAATAATAACTAGTGATTTTATTTTAGCAAAGCTGATTGAACTTATATGAATTTTATTAATTTATTTATCTTTCTATAATTAAATTATACAATAGAAGTGTTAATTAAAATAATTGCATGATTATGAATTAGTGGTTTAAGCATCAATTAAAAATTATAACCAAAAAGGTTCTTATAAAAAAATTTTCAACTTAAAATTATGATAAATTTGCATATAAAAATAATTAAAAATTCATTCAAATATTACTTTAAAATCTAATTAAAATTACATTGAATAGAAATAATATAAATAAGTAAATTAACAAATAATATTAAATAAAATCTTTGAAAATTTTTAATTATTGATCATTTGAAAACTAATAAAATGAAGGGATAAAGGACACCAATGAGACTAGGCGTTATGACTAATAAATCAGTTAGAAGATAATCATATTAATTTAAATCCTTACCTAGTAATATTGTAGAAATACATTTGATTTGGGAAAATAAATTAATAATTAATTAATTAATTATTTAAATGGTGGCATTTAACTTTCTGGAAACTTAGACAATATGGCACATGTTCGATAGAGAATTTAAAGTTAGCTGTACTTATTATTGACGGTAAACGCTCTATCGAATTCTTGAAGCGAGATAACTCGACTTTAATTTTTATGATTTGTTTAGTAGATTTTAATGCTTTGAGTCAAATCGAGTTATTTCGCTTCAAGAATTCGATAGAGCGTTACCGCCAATAATAAGTACAGCTAACTTTACATTCTCTATCGAACAAGTACCATATTGTCTAGGTTTCCAGAAAGGTAACTGCCAATATTTAAATAATTAATTAATTAATTTCAAATAAATTTCCCAAATAAAATGAATTCCTACATTAATAATACTTTGAGCTTTGATTATAAATCTGATTACACGATATAAAATAATTCAAAGTTCTCATGTTTAATTATATATTTTGTTTTAATGATTTGTAATTTCATGTTTAAGCTGCTAAAAAGATAAAAGATAGCAAAAACTTGATTACAATAATGAAGCATATTTCTTGAAAAAGCTATCTTAACATGAGCCTGTCACTCAACATGAATTTGAATATATAAAAAACGAAGATTGCAAATCTTGCTCATCAAACTAAGTAGCAGTATTTATTACTTTAGAAAAATAGGAAATTTTGGATTAAAAACTTTAGAGAATTAGTGAATAAACTTAAGATATTGCTAAAAATCTTTAATTTTATTGATATATTAGAAGTCTTTTTAAAATTCATTGATTTTTATTTGCTTAAGATTGATTAAGAATTAAATTGGATTATAAACTAGATTATTTTGAGCTTACAATATATGTTTAAAAAATAAGGAAGCTACTTTATCAGAATTTATAAGTCAAAGTAACGATAAAAATATTAATAAAATCTTTCAATAGAAATTTAATCTAAATGATAAAAAATCAACTAATTTTTGCATTAAATGGCCTAAAAAATATAAAATGTTTAAATCTTACAGAAAGGCTTATAGAAAAGATAGAACACTAAGATATATGTTATGGGCTTATAAGTATGACAAAAAATGGTACGGAAGAAGGGATAATTGTGAAAAAGAAGTAAAAAAAGCAACAGAATAGCTTATTATTTACTAAAAATAACGAAGAGAAATGAAGCTTTTATATAGGAAATTGGGACATAAAGGTTATGTGTAGCATCAAAAGAAATTATAAGAGGATTTAGAAAATGAGAGCGATAGTGACGTCGAAGAAGAGATATTAAGTGAAGAGTAATTTAACATAAATAAGATTGTTCAATAAAAGTAACAGCTTAACTCGCCCTAGTAAATTGTTTAAGATGAAGTAACTGGCATTTAATACTTTCTTACTTTTAAATTTAATATTTTAAATACAAGAGTTTGTACAAGGAGTTGACAGTAAGTGCATACAACAACAAAGAACTTGTTATATTGAAGGATAGAGATGAAATTATATAAACATAATAAATGGAGTCAAAAAAGAAAATTATTAAACATTTTCCAAATAAAATCTGTCCGGGAGCGTAATTGAATATACAACCAGCTAATAAGAAGCAAGAAAAATTAAGAACGAGTTATAAAAAGAGTCAAAGATTGCTTAAGTTATAAATAAGATATGATATTTAAGAATCTGATTAAGATTTCAAGTTAGCATATTTTAATTAAGTTGATATTTATTGATAAGTGATATTAATTAAGTAAGAGTGAAATTTTCATAAATGACTTTGTTAAAATGGATTATAGTTTCAATTTTTCTTTAATTGTAACATAGAAACTTTATTATTAAAATAAAATTAATCATTTTTTCGAATATATAATATCTAAATACTACTGACTATTTAAATATAAATCTTTAAACTAATTAAATTAAATAATATAGTGATTGCTTATTTCAACCGACATCCGTGCCTCCTACTTTTTTTTAAAAAAATTTACCTTTCTACTCCCCTTATACCCCCTACCATCTATTTCCCACTTAAAACACTACTACCCCTATCCCCCATTAAATCTCCCATTTAAAATATATTTTTATCCGCACAGTTTGAATTAAGTTCTTCACGACGTCCCGTTATTAAACTGTGATAGAAATATATATATAAAATATCATCAATTTTTGATAATTTCTTTTGATTATTAACACAAAATAAGATATAAATTCTTTTTGTTGTTATTTTTCATAGCTCATCAGGTTTTTTTATATTTTTCCATAAAAAATTATTTATTTTATGATTCTTATTGATTATTATAATTTTAAGATAATAGTAATTTCTAAAGTATTTATATAAAATTTTGGGTAATGGCCCCTAGGGCGGGGCAAGATAAATATATTTATCTCTAAATTTTTAAACAATCTTAAAGTCTTAAAATCTTCAAATTATTGAAAGTAGGTAATTTATAAGTCACCAATGATATTTTTAAGGACTATTTGGCACACACTATCATGAAATCCCTTTAAATGATTTAAAAGTAAAACCAAAAATTAATAATAAATGGTAAAATTTTAAATGTATTTATAGTTATTATATTTGAGATTCTGCTTATAATTCTATAGTTTCTTTCGTAGAGGGTTACTTTATGTTAAAGGAACATAAAGGATCTTTTTATGTTTATATTGAACTTAAGAATTCAAAGCTTCTAAAGTAACCCTCTACGAAAGAAACTATAGAATTATAAGCAGAATCTCAAATATAATAACTATAAATACATTTAAAATTTTACCATTTATTATTAATTTTTGGTTTTACTTTTAAATCATTTAAAGGGATTTCATGATAGTGTGTGCCAAATAGTCCTTAAAAATATCATTGGTGACTTATAAATTACCTACTTTCAATAATTTGAAGATTTTAAGACTTTAAGATTGTTTAAAAATTTAGAGATAAATATATTTATCTTGCCCCGCCCTAGGGGCCATTACCCAAAATTTTAAATTAAATTATCTCTATTCAGCCTATATAAACATGTAATGATAAAAGTATTTTTGGCTATAAATTTAAAAAGTTATTAAGTAAAATATAAAATCTTTTCTCAAAATATTTAAATAAATAATATTATCTTTTATCTCATTCTCTATAAAGTTCCTAAATTTCATTAATTAAATACTTAATTTATCTTTTGAAAATTTAAAAATATTTCAAAAAATATTTTCCAAATTCAAGTTAAAATACTATTACATGTATGAAACATTTGATTTTTAATTTGATTTATTAATTAAAGATATTACATAGATTTATAACTATTTTCTTAAATTATTAATTCACTAATTACTTAACTTAAAAATATAAAATGAGATTTTTCAAAGGAAATATTTATTATGCTTTTAAATTCAGAAATTCTTTTTTTTAAATTCATTATGAAAGAATTATATTTTAATTCAATTTGGTAATCATATAATTGTATAATTAGAATTTTAAAATATATTATTTTAAGTTTATCATAAATAATATGATAAATTAATTTTCTCCTTAAAGAATTTTCAACTCCTACATCATAAATGATAATTCACTATAAAATTAAGGAAATATATAAATATTTAAATATTTTTATTTAAAAATATTACATTCAATTAAAATTCAAAAAATCTGTAAACTACAACTTCTTCATCATTTTCTTTGCTTGAGTTAGGTATAATTGAGATTTTGTAAAGTTATAAAAATAATACATCTATTTAAAATCCTATGAAATTACTTTTTTATTAATACTATGATAGTTAACGAGTTACTAATAAAATAAATATTTACCTATGGCAGTGTACAAAAACTGATAATAATCGTTGAAAATAGAAAAGAAAAGAAAAATGCTATTACATGTTAATAAGCAAAGAGAAAGTAATTTAAAAAAATTATGATATTTTATGTATAAAGTTATCATGATATGATGATGAAATGTTAGTAAGAGAAATCGATTTAGACTGCTTGGATAAATAATTTCATATAAAATAGGGTATTTTATTGAAGGGGTACTGGTGGGATAGGCGAGTATGGGATGTAAAGGGGTATTTTTTTAGAATAGTGTAAGAGTGTCGGGACAAATTTTTATTTTTTTTGCTACAGTTAATTCTTTTGTAAAAATATCATCAAATCAACAAATTCATAAATTTAAAAGTGAAATAGAGAGAGATAATATACATAAAATTAAAATATTTTTATATTAATGTGTTTTAAAGTATAACTTTTAACATTGTTAAGTAAGTATTATTGTAGGAATACATTTGAAATTTAGAAATTAAATATAATTTAATTAATAATTAATTAAATTTCTGGCAGTTAAATTTGCCAATTAAACGATCTTGCGATCATTCGATAGAGAATTCAAAATTAGCTGGGCTTCATTACTGGTGATAGTATTTAATCGCATTCCAAAAGCGAGATAAATTGATTTTAATGTGAGTGTATAATTTTTAGAATTTAGATGCTTCAATTAAAATCGATTAATTTCGTTCTAGAGATGTAACAGTACCCTGAAAAATAAAACCTAGCTATCTTTATTGAATGAGCCCAAGATTGTTAAAATTTGCCAACTTTAACTGTCACTTATTTAATTTATTATTAATTTTATTCAAAATAATTTCCCAATTTCAAATGTTTTTTTAGCATAAAATATAGTAAATGCAATATAAAATTAAAGTTTATTAGAAAATTTTAATTAAAAAAATATAAATGAATATATTGAATTTTTTAAAGAAATAATATTAGATTTAATTATTCCTAAATTCCTAAATCTTAAATACTGCTCTCCTTTAATATTCTTGGGAAATGGTAAAAAAGAATAAATTATGTTTTAAGAAATCCTTAAATCATCTTGGTTATTTCTCTTAAATTGTATATATGATGAAGAATTTAGTATTAAACAAGAAGGTTATTTTTTAATATCTTTTATTTAGAATTTAAATTAAATAATGCTTTTAATATTAATAACTAATATTTATAAATATAAAAATGATAACAAAGAGAAAAAAAGATGAATTTCATAATAACTTATAAATATATTTTTAATTTATACTAGTGATTAATTTTTCTATAAATAGTGAGTTCTGATTAATTTATAAATTTTTAATAGATATTATTTATAAAATGAAGGGATAAAGAACACCAATGAGACTAGGCGTTATGACTAATAAATCAGTTAGAAGATAATCATATTAATTTAAATCCTTGCCTAGTAATATTGTAGGAATACATTTTATTTGGGAAATAAATTAATAATTATTCAATTAATTATTTAAATAGTGGCAGTTAACTTTCTGGAAAACTAGAAAATATGGTACTTGTTCGATAGAGAATTTAAAGTTAGCTGGTCTTTATTATAGGCGGTAACGCTATCGAATTCTTGAGCGAGATAACTCGACTTTAATTTTTATGATTTGTTTAGTAGATTTTAATGCTTTGAGTAAAATTGAGTAATCTCGCTTCAAGAATTCGATAGTGCGTTACCGCCAATAATAAAGTCCAGCTAACTTTAAATTCTCTATCTAACAGGTACTATATTGTCTAGGTTTCCAGAAATTTAACTGCCAAGATTTTGATATTTTTATTATTTAATTTCATATTAATTTCCCAAATCAAATGTATTCTTACATTAATAATACTTTGAGCTTTGATTATAAATCTGATTACACGATATAAAATAATTCAAAGTTCAAATGTTTAAATATATATATTTTTAAGATTAGTAATTTAAAGTGTTTAAACTGCTAAAAAGATAAAAGATAGCAAAAACTTGATTACAATAATGAAGCATATTTCTTGAAAAAGTTATCTTAACATGAGCCTGTCACTCAACAAGAATTTGTATTTATAAAAAACGAAGATTGCAATTCTTGCTCATCAAACTAAGTAGCAGTATTTATTACTTAAGAGAGATGGGAAATTTTGGATTTAAAACTTTAGAGAATTAGTGAATAAACTTAAGATATTGCTAAAAATCTTTAATTTTATTATTATATTAGCAGTTTTTTAAAATTCATCTATTTTTATCTGCTTAAGATTGATTAAGAATTAAATTGGATTATAAACTAGATTATCTTTAGTTTACAATATATGTTTAAAAGATAAGGAAGCTACTTTATCAGAATTTATTAGAAAAAGTAATGATAAAAATAATTAAAAAGTCTCTTAATTATTATAAACCTCAGACTCTAAGCAATCTACTATTTAATGTATAAAATGGCCTAAAAAGTAAAAAATGTTTAAATGTTACAGAGAAGCTTATCGAAAAGACCGAAATCTAAGAAATTGCTTATGGTTTTACAAGTATGAAAAGAAATGGTATGGAAGAAGGGATAATTGTGAAAAAGATGTCAAAGAAGCAACAGAATAGCTTATCATTTACTAAAAATAAAGAAAACAGATGAAGCTTTTATATAGGAAATTGGGACATAAAGGTTATGAGTAGCATAAAAAGAAATTATAAGATGATTAATAAAAAGAAAGTAATAAAGAGGTCAAGATATTAAGTGAAGAGTAATAAAACATAAATAAGATTGTTGAATAAAAGTAATAGCTAAATACGCCATTGTAAATTGTTTAAGATGAAGTTACTAATATCTAATACTTTATTACTTTTAAATTTAATATTTTAAATACAAGAGTTTTTACAAGTAGTTGACAGTAAGTGCATACAACAACAAAGAACTTGTTATATAGAAGGATAGAGATGAATCTGTATAAACTTAATAAATGGAGTCATAAAAGAAAATTGTTAAGAAATTTCCAAACAAAATCTGTCCGGGAGCGTAATTGAATATACAACCAGCTAATAAGAAGCAAGAAAAAATAAGAACGAGTTATTAAAAGAGTCAAAGATTGCTTAAGTTGTAAATTAGATATGATATTTAAGAATCAGTTTAAGATTTCAAGATGGCAGACTTTTATGATAATGATATATATTAGTGAATAATATTAATTAAAGAATAGTTAAATTTTCATAAATGACTTTGTATCATTTGATTATATTTTTTATTTTATTAAGTTTTAACATAGAAACCTTAAATTTTTTTAATTTATAACAGTTTTATACTATAGACGATTTCATTATAAAACTTAAAACTAATTAAACAATATAATGAGTATATGTTCCAACCGACTCCCGTGCCTTCCACCCTCTCTTTTTAAAAATAATTTTCTACCACCCGTACACTATTTTGAGAAAAACAAGTTCATAAAATATGAATTTAAATTGAGATCATTTCCATTTAATCTTAATATAATTAATGTGCCAAAAGTTTAAATTATAAAATCTTAATTTTATTTAGTTAAATTAGTACATACTAATTAAAAAATTAAATAAAGCTTATTTAAAAATTTAATGTTTAAAAAAGGAAAAGATAATATTGAATCTTTAAAAGAAATAATTTTAAATTTAATTGTTGCTAAATTTCTAAATTTGAAATACTATTTTTTCAAATTTATTGTTGGAAAAAGTGATATAAAAACAGAATAAATCATTTATTGAAAATTCTTAAAACATTTTGATTGTTCATCTAAAATTTTTATATATGAAAAGATAAGAAATTTTATTATAATAATAAATTGATGGTTATATTAATATATATTTTTATTTCAATATTAATAACCAATATTTATAAATATACAAATGATATAGTAGAGAATAAAACTCGAATTTCATAATAATTTAAAAATATATTTTTAGTTTATACTAGTGATTAATTTATTTATAAATAGTGATTATCTGATTGATTTATAAATTTTTGATAGATATTATTGATAAAATTAAGGGATAAAGAACACCAATAAGACTTGGGGTTATGACAAATAAATCGATTAGACGACAGCCTCTTTTAATTCAGAAAGAGCAAAAGTTGATAAGATATATCTTTAAAATAAAAACCATAATCTTTATTAAAAAGTAGTATCTAAGAGAATGTGTTTTTAAAATGTACATTTATAGTGTTTTCAAGGAATTTTTTCATTTTTATAAGGATAAAATTTTTTTATAAACATGTATATTATAAAAAGATTAAAAACCTGATATAGACGACAATCAAAACCCCAAAACCCCTTCAGCAGTTTGATTGAGTTTTTGATTGATAAAAGTAGACTTTTAGTGCATACTTTATTAGGGTTTTAATATGGTTTATGTAGGGGTTTAATGTTTAAATATTAGTATTTTAAGTGAGTATATGCGAGGTTTGGGTTCAGTTTATGACAGTGAGTATATAGATTTATTGTTTAAGTTGCGATATGGATGTGATGAATATAGTGAATAACTCAAGCCTGTTTGAATTATACGTCTATAGCAAGGCTACTCCTAAATCTCCAACAATTGTGAGGTCTCACTGTCTATTATCATTGAATTTAAAGAGATAGCATCTTAATTCTAAGCCTAAGAGACCCTTAAAATTTTAGCAGCATCATATTGAATATCTTAATAATGATAGGACTCTTAAATATTGGACTCATTTCTCTCTATCCTAGAGGGCTGTGATGTTTCATCGTCAATTTCCTGAGCTTCACATATCTGCTTAATCGAAAGCCAACATTTATATAAAAAGAACTGAATATCTTACAAGACAGTCAATCGCATTAAGAGAGTGATCAACCTTAATGTTCCATTTTATAAGGATAATTTAAATTATATATTCCATTAAATGCAGAGGTCTTAAGAGCATAATACAAAGTTCATACACGCTGATGAGGTAGTATTTACATTCAAGACCTTTATATCAAGGTCTTGGTACAAGAGGTATAGTAATATAGAAGTTTATGACTAAAAGATTAAAGTGTAAACTCATGCTATTCTTGGTGGAATCAGTGAAGATAGTGGACTCGAGACTTATGTTATTCACCCTCGTTCTATAAAGACTGAATAATATATTAAGTTCGGGGGGGGGAAGTTTCCTGCCCAGTTTTATGATAAAAATTTTTTAGGGAAGTTTCCTGACAAGTAAATTTTTTTTCTTTTTCAACATTTTATTTTAGTTGGTTAATATTTCTTACTATTAGGAATAATTTTTAATTATTTAAATTACATTAGATTGAAGATAAATTAATCTATTTCTGTTGAACTTTTTAATATTTATCTCTTTTATCATTAATTTTCCTCTTCAAATGCTCTTTGATTTATGGTAAATATGAATATTTTCTTATAAGTTTCCAATTTATATCTATATAATATTACTTATAGTAAACTAATTGAACTTATATTTTAGAATATATTAAAGGATCTTTAATTTATCCCCGAAGAAATTGGTAAATTAAAAAAATTGATTTATATATAATTTTATGAAAAATCATGAAATTATGTATAATAAAATTTACTTGCCAGGAAACTTCCCACTTGCCAGGGAACTTTCCCCCTCAAGTTCTTGCAATAACTCAGAGATAAGACGTTGACTAAGAGATTATTCTATTCGTTGATAACTTCATAAAACTAAAGACTCAAGGAAGGAATATGAAAGGCTAAATATAACACCTGTATTTAATGTTCCTTACAGCACTTAGTTCAATGGAATTGAATTATATTGGGGTTATTGAAAGGTCACTATAAGAAATTGCTGCTCTACCACCTGATGCACGACATAAAAATAGATACAGTAATTTTATTAAGAGTGCTGCTAAGAGAGTCAGCGATGATAAAGCTAAAGTATGCGCAAGAGAAGGGAGATTTTGTGTTTATTAATAAGTTTTATATTTAAACGAATGAATAAGTTCACATATTAAATTAAACCGTAAATGGATTTGGCTTCTCTTTCTTTTCTTCCTCTTAAGGCTTGCTTGGGCCTATGTTTCTTTTCTTAATTCCAGCTCCTGCATCTATGTTCATCTCGTCTGGCTTTTATAGATCTTTGAAGAGTTTCTTACTCAATTCATACTTTATTTGAGATATTCTCTCTCTGTTTAATTTGCTGCACTCTTTCATCAAGTAAATAGCAGTACCAGGTTTTTCTATAAAGTTAGAAGACTAAGCTAACTTGAGATGAAAGGATGCTTTTGAAATTCCTACAGCCAGGTATCACTTATTTTAATACCTTGCTTCTCTTTTTCTTCAGGAGAAATGATGTAGCGTTTCTTGTGAGCTTCTTAAATAACTTCATTTAAGTACTCAGGTTTCAGAGTTGCAAGAACACCAAAGAAGAAGTTTCTCTCTGGCAATTTATTAGAAAGTTGTAGCTTTGATGGAAGGTAGAGAGCAACATCTGGATCACTCATAGCATCGTCATATAGGTTTGTAACAAATATTTCAGGGTAGTTAGGAATTTCAATAATCCTAATTTCATTAGACTTAATGGCTTTTTATATTCACTTAATAATGCTTTTAAGAATGATAATTCTGTTCCTTCCTGGGTTGGCAAGAAAAATCCAACTATGGTTAATATTTAGAATAAGTTAAAAACTTACTTTGCTGTACCAAGTATCTTTAAAGTCCCTCTTTACTTCGAAATTTTCCTATTAAATCTTGAGATTAAATTCTCTTCATTGCATCATTCATAGACTCCATCTTGCTTCCTCTTTCTGGAATGCTAATGAAATTTAATATTATGGATATTCATTCTAAGTTTATTAAAATCTTACTACTAAATAGGGAGATCGACTTGTGGTCAACCTGAATCAGATAATTAGAAAAAGGTGGAGGAACTTTCTCCAAGTTTCAGAGTTTGACTTCCATTTTATCAACTTTCTCCATTAAATTGCTCCTAATAATAATTAATTTAATTAGGTGGTGCTCCTAATTTATTTAAAACTTAATTAGGAGGTTTAATTGAAGTTCAAAACCGTATTAGGTGCTGCATTAAAAAATTGAATTTTAAAACTAACCCTCCTATATTTTCAAGAACAGATTTAGAAGCTCCACCTAACTTAAAATAATACATTTAGGTGCATTATAATGTATAAAATGGATGAAATAATAAATAAATTATCTCAAAAATTTAGAAATATAAAACTAATGTCTCGCACTCTGTTCCGATTAAACCTTTCTAAAATCTTTGAGGATATGTTCTTTCTTGTGTATAAAGGTAGAATTGAAGCAGCTTATATAATTATTAATAGTATTTATAAAATGAGCGGCAACTTACTAAGAAAAGCGGTATTGCTTGGCATTAGCCAGTAAAATCTTTCATTCAAAAATTAAAAGAAAATTGAGACTTGCGATGCATTTACCTATTACGAACCTGAAATTCTATAACTTTAGGTCTCAAACTTTGAGTAACAATTCAGTTGTTTAATAAAAATGCAGAATTAAGAAATTCAATGCGTAGTTCCAATAAAAATGTTTGAAGAGGAGGAAGAGAAAAAAGAAATTATAGCATTACATTTATGTGAAGAGTGTAAGAGTGTGAAAAGAACTTCACTTATAAATCTGCTCTTAAGCGTCATATCTTAGAGTAGCATTCTAACAAGCCAAAACTCTATCTTAAGCATGATAAGATAGATGGAAAATATTTTTGCCCTTATTGCAATAAGCAATATAACCATTCAAGCGATTTAAAAGTTCACCTATAAAACCACATGGCAAGAAGTTTGAAGTCATAGATCCTGAGACTGGTGAGGTCTTCCTTAAAAAAAGAAAGCAAGACACCCTTTAGAATCCTTGGAACAAAGAGTTAAGAAAGAAAATAAGCTTATTAAAGCAGTGAGAAACCTCCCAGCTTCTGAGATAGTGAAAATCACTCTGAAGATACAAACACTTAAGCTTCCATTTTTAAATGTAATTGACCTTAATGAATGTAAGGAAAATTATCTTATACTTGAGGAAAAGTTTGAGAAAAAGGCCATAACTTATAAGCAGTTCGCATACAAGATTTATCCATTCAACTACTTTAATTGCGATGACAATTATCACATGGAATTTTTCAATGAGTACTAAGCTCTTACTAAAGAAAGGGATAGACAGTGCAAATTTTTAATTAAGTTCGATGCAATTCTGCTTGCTCAAGATCATGTTGCTTTTCGTCTCCCTCTATACTAAATGACTATAAGAGACTACATTTAAGATTAAAGGATTCCAAACTAGCTACCCTTTATTCTTACAAATGTATGCAAAGGCATTGAAGATCTGCACACTTAAGGGTATGTTCATAGAGTCTTAAAGTCTGAGAATATTATGCTTGACTTTTCACCTCTCAGAGTAGTAATAATTGATTTCAATAGATCATAAAGAGTTGAAGCTTCAGGACTTAGCAACGTTTATGGTACTCTGGATACTCTCAAGAAAGGGAGGACTGGAGAGATGGTGATACTAAGTGGGATGTATGGACTCTCGCAGCAATTATTGCTGAATGCGATATGCCAAGAAATGATTACTATAGTTGCAAATGAGAGAAGTTTCAAAGCAGAGAATACAGCAATATCTAGACTAGAATAAGATAAAAGGTAGAATGAAAGATATGGCTGAGTAGATAATCATTAAGCCTAACCATAGAGCGGAGCATACAATAAACTAAATTGTAAGTTGAATAGGAGAAATAAAGTTTAGAAGGTTGCCTCATGATGCAAAAGTATTGTTTGAGTGAATAGAAAAAATAAAACACCTCTAATACGCACTATTATACTTTACATTTAAACATTAAACCCTTACATAAACCCTATTAAAACACCCTAATAAAGTATGCACTAATAGTCTACTTTTATCAATCAAAAACTCAATCAAACTGCTGAAGGGGTTTTGGGGTTTTGATTACTGACAGAAATTAAAAGCAAATTGATCACAAAGTCGAACAAGAAAATAATAAAATGCTTAGTGGATACTTGAAATCTAATTTTAAATTAGAGAAATTTCAATATATTAAGAACTCTAATTGTTAATATTATCAAAATAGATTTAAAATGGGAAATTATTAAAATAAAATGTAAAATTAAATTAAAAATGGAATTTTAGTATTTTTTGATTTTTATAGTATCGTTTTAACTGATATTGATTTGAATTTGATATATTTTAACAGCCAATAATTTGACTCATCGATAAATCATATTAGATTTATCATATCTTAACTGTAAACCTTTTAAATTTAACTTTTAAAATTTTTAACTCCTGATAAATTAATATCTCTCTATACAAAATAGCTATGAAAAAATTTTAAAAGTATAAGATGTAGAGAAAAATTTAACGACTAACTTTCATTCTTATTGTATTCACAAAAAATTTTACCCCATCGAGATAAATCGATTTTAAATATTTCTCTGCCCCAAACTTCTTCCTTTCTCATCTCTTCAACCAAATTACTTGAGGACTTGGTCTAAATAAGTTTTTTGTGCATTTAATCAAGGTCTACATTTTATCTTCTTTGAGTCTTTCATCAGGAAATTCATACGCATTTTTATCGTTAAAATACACGAAATCATATGAATTTTTTTTTGACTTTCACTAAAATCGAAATATCTCTCTGAGTGATTTTTTCAATGAATTATGAGTAGGATGGAACATGTAGCCTATGTTTTGATCTACATTATTCCTTCTAGAGTCAAGTCGTGAAAAAAATCGCTGCCTGAGATAATTTCATTTCTTTGAGGGTACTCGACCAAATTTTGATGTTTGTTACATTGT